>CANXYI012220784.1:0-13686 GCA_948208565.1 Hura crepitans | reverse complement strand
GGGATAGATAGAGACTACTTAAGCATAGATACCTAATGTTACATCCTAAAGTAGGGGTTATAAATAGACCGAAGGAGAGTAGTCTAATGTTAGTTAGGGTACTAAAGTTAAGGCTCGTGCTTTAATTAGGCCGTGTATAGTGAGATTGAGAAAGTGACTGCAGCACCAAATGGTATGACTGATATGCTATTATATCATAATTTAGTCTTGGCTTTGATAAATCCTAATTTAATGTCCTTAGGTGCATGTAATGCACTAGTACAGAGTAGATAGATAGGGCCTGGGCAAGTTAATGCATACATTAGAGTTAACAACCTTATAGGGTAGTGTGTGATTGTGAAAAGGATGTATAAAAGATGCCTCTGAGGATTTAGGGGCATGGATTGTTATTGGTTTGACTAAATTGTATTTCAATATAGTTGAGGTACTTCTAGGATGGATTGGCTTATTAAGTATTAGTCTGCAACTAAGGGTAACTAGAGGAAGTTGACACTCTAAACTATATAAAGATTGATAAGGATAGTGAATGGTAAGAGAAATCCTTTAGACAATCTTATCTTTGTTACCAAGACATAGTAACTCCTTTAAGAGGAGAGAGGCATATTTGGCCTAATGTATTAATCATACTAACTTAATTTTGATATAGCATATCTAGTAGTTAAAGTTCAATTCTCTAATATATTTTTATTGAGCTACTAGGGTTATCATTTTGAAAAAAATTGGATTTTCAAATTGAGGTGTATCTTGGTATTGCTCTAGTGTTTATTGTTTTTTAAAGGATACCATCTATTGAAATAAAAGCACTGAGAGTTAGCTGTAAGAGCTAGATAATAAGGGTTTCATTAGATCCAGTATAATTCTTTAGTGAGTGTCTGAGCTTTCTATGAGAAAGAAAGACAGGTCACTTAGGTTGTGTATTACCCTAAAAGTGATTGAAACATAATGAATATGTAGGATTAGTATCCTTTATTCTAGGGGATAATCTTCTTAATCTTTATGGGAGGTTGGTCCTTTTTCTTTTGAAGTTGATATGAGATCTAGATATTATTAGCTGAGGATTTAGAGAAGTTGATATTACCAAGATTTGTTTCCAAAACCCAGTGTGGACATTATAAGTCTTTGGTGATGTCATCAGAGCTCACTAATGCCTTAGCAATTTATGAATTACAGTGGGCAAAGCTTTTAATTTTATGTAGGCTAGTGGTAATGGTGTTCCTAGATGATCTTTTGGAGTATTCTAGGAACCACAAAGAATATGAACAGCATCTGAGGGTTGTGATACAGACCTTGAAAGCAAGATGGTTGTATGCTCAACTCAATAAGTATGAATTAAGCAAATGAAGTGTTTCTTTAGACCACCTAGTCTCAATAGAGAGAGTCAAAATTGGCCCCAGTAAAGGCAAAGCAGTGTTGGAATTGAAGCCCTCTAGGAATGTAACTAAGATAAAAAAAATTTTGGGCTTAGTTAGTATTACAAAGGACTTGTAAGAGGACCTTAATTGTCGTTACTCCTTTGACTAGGCTAATCAGAAAGGAGGTAAGAATTGTGTGGGATAAGCACTGCAAGACAGTTTTGCTAAGTTGAAATAGTGGTTGATAGAGGCTCCTATCCTGATTCAATTGGAACAGGGTAAAGACTTTGTAATGTGTAGGGATGCTTTACTGAATAAGTTATTAGGTGTTAATATTAGATAGAAAGGTTGTGGCATGTGCTTTAAGACAGTTGAAGCCATGAGAAAAGGATTATCTTACCCCTGATTTGGGGCTAATTATCATAGTGGTTGTGTTGAAACAAATGATGGCATTACCAGTATAAAGAGGAATGCTATACAAATATAAATCATTAGAGTTTGAAATATCCCTTACTCAGGAAAAGGGACCTGAGATAGAAAAGGTAGGCAGAGTTGATTTAGGATTTTGAGTGCCTGATCGACTAGCTACCAATGAAAGCTACTATGATAGTAGAGGCTAAGTATAGGAAATCTATGGTGACCTAGAGAGATTATGAATGTTAGGTTACCAGTAATTTCAAAAGAGGCTGCAATGGCTGAATTACAAGTAAAGTCAAATTTTAGATAGCAAATTGAAGAGAATCAGATGAGAGATAAGTAAATGGTTCAGATAATTAACAAAGCTTAAGAGGGGAAGACCTCAAAATCTCCATTGACAGTAAGTAAGTAGTGGACTTATTAGAATAGATCATGTATATTTTGTACAGAGGATCTGGGTTACAGATGTTTAAGGAAAACTAGAGAAAAATGTATGCTTGGGAATTTTATTCCTTTATGGCTTGGTATGGAAAGAAATATGGTAGAGTATGATATTAAATATTTGATATGCTAGTAAGTAAAAGTTAGGCATTAAAATCCTTTTGAATTGTTGTATCCTACAACTATATCAGAGTGAGAATGAGAAAAGTTAACTCTGAGTTTTGTAATGAGTTCACTATTGAGTAAAGATAAATACAGTGGTGTATGTATAATTGTTGATAGAGAGTCAAGATAGTTCAAGTTACCCGATTAGGATAGGTTAGTTTTTAAATAGGTTAGCTAGACTATATGGTGATGAGCCCATCAGATTTCATGTTGTGCTAGTGATTATCATGAGGACAGAGATTTTATTTTATAGTCGAATTTTGGTAGATGCTATAAGTAACTTTAGGCACCAAACTAGCTCATCACCTAGTTTATCATCCTCAGTTTGATGGATAGTTAGAGAGGGCGATATAGATAGTTGATCACATGTTGTGAGAAAATATTAGTAAGCTTATGGTTATCTGATATTAGTTAATGTATTTTGGCAAAGATTGCCTATGCTAATAGTAATCAGTTTAATTTAGAAATAAACTTCTATGAGGCATTGTATGATAGACAATATAGGACTTTTCATGTTAAAATGAGATTTGAGATAGAAAGTCTTTAGAGTAGACTTGATTAAAGAGACTGAAGAAAAGTAAAATGTATCAAAAAAAAAAGGCTAGAAGTAGTATAGGTAGACAAGAATTATGTATTAACTTGAAATAGGAAAACTACTGAATATTCAGTTAGAGATAAAGTGTTTTGGAAGTTTTCCAAGGAAATAGGTATAGAGGTTTGGGAAAAAGGTAATTGAGTCTTAGGTTATTAGACCCTATGAGAGTACTGATAGGGTCAGAACCTCTAGCATACAAGCTTGCATTACCACTTGAGCTACAACACATAGTGCTTTTATGCTTTATGCTCAAGGGCCGCAGATTGGATCAGTTATACATGACTCTAATAAAAGCTATTTAGATACAACTAGATATAAGTTATGCCTAAGAAATAGTGTAGATTATGGCTCATGAAATAAAGTAGTTACAGATATGAGTCCATACCATAGTTATAGTGCTATGTAGGTATAGAAATACACAAGAAGTTACCTGAGATCTAGACAAGCAAATGAGAGGTCAATATCCCACATTATTTGCTTCAAGTAATTTTGAGGACAATTTTTTAAAGAGGGGAATAAATGTAACGCTCATATTCGAGGCTTTATGATCGATGCCATAAGGTTTGAGAAGTGCACCCGGGGTGCCGGGTCACTTACACGTGGATTGAGGCAGTGACACAGGTCATGAAACTTTGAGGGGCCTTAATTTGATGAAATGGGCAAAATTTAAAAATTTAGCAAAACTAATAATTCATTTCGAACTAAAAAGCTACCCATTGGGGTAATAAAAATTTTTTTAAGCTGGAGCTAACTTGGGATGTGCTTAGACAGACCCAAAAATAGTGGACTTTGAAGCTTAAAAATTACACTGAGTCCAATAGTGAAAGAATTTTTGGAATCGGAGGTCATTCACAAATTCTCATAATTTTTAAGGTTGGCATGTAAATCGAGGTAATCTAAAAATTGCCCTATCAGTGAAATTTGGTGACAAAAATTTATGAGCAAGTAAAGGGGATTAAAATAGGAATTTTAAAATAAATGGTATAATTTTTGGAGGTCTAAGTGAATTTCTATGAATTTTCAAAGTTTGCTAAAAGATGGTTCAAGAATTATCGACACAAATTTGATGCATCAAGATGGGGCCCACAGCACCAAGTGGCTGAGTAACCTTGCCAAATGGGAAAGGGCATGTGACAAGTGGATTTCCACTTGTTAAAGAGCAAAACTCATTTTTGCTCATTTCCTCTCTTCTGCTAGAATTCCTGATGCCACTCCCTCAGTATTCAGGCCATATCTTTCTCTTCTAGTGGCCAAATAAGGTGATTATAGTGCATAAAAATTCTTTATGATGTTAGGCACCATTAGGAAAAGGAATAAGGCCAAAAGAAGTTTCCATTTAAGAGATAAAATTCGTGTAAGGTGACTAGTTTAGAACAGTTAAGAACTATGACCCTAAGGTGAGTTTATAGTTGTATCTCCCTCATTTATTTAGCTTTTTAGGTGATTTTTTTATGCTAAATCATAGATAAAATCTATGTGGTTATGTGTATAAGGGATTGGTGGCCATTAAAGGCTAGCTTAGAGGTCACAGAGGAGGCACAAGATTACAGTGGCTGTTAGAAATGGACTGGTAGCATGACTTTAGATGGGAATGCCATCTTTAAAGAGTTATATAAGTGGACTTTCAACCTTTTCTTCATGTATTTAGGTGCCTAGGCTAGGGAACTTTAAATTATGATGGCTAGGTTGATTTTCCTCTCGTGTTATTGGCATTTCTTGAGTTTTTAGTAGAAAATGGTATGTTATTTTTAGCTTTGTTTATGTAGCCTCACAAAGCTTGCTAGAATTTGCTACCTATAGTTGTTTAAGTGGGTTAATTATTGCCCAAGATGAGTTTAGAAGGTGTAAGGCATGCTAGGAGGTGAACTATGTAATGTTTGGTGTGGAAATCACTATAGATTGTATATCTTTCCATATACCTGTGAGCCACTATAAGTGGGTTCTAAAAATTTTGCTTGGTACTTTAGCCATAATTGGCTTTGAATGAAATGTTTGTGAGTAGATTTGAGTGCATGGCATGTATATGTGATTAATAATGTCTTTATATGTCAATGAATGGGACCTTAGTCCACTTTTCCCTAAGTACCCATGAGCTTGAACCATGGCATATTGGCATGAAATTTAAGTTAATTAAAGTGTTAGTTAAGAAAATTGCAATAGCTTAATTATTGGCATGAAATGATTATGAAGGTAGCTAGTATATGACATATTATTATAGCAATATACACCTTGAACAAGTGCCTTGAAATGTCTAAAAGACTTTGGACTAAATAATTAATTAAAGCTTGAAAGAATGGCTTAAAAAGTGACTTCAAATAAACCCTTAAAGTGAACATTATTATGTCTTTGAGAGGCTAGTGTTGAATCATATTTTGGCCATGGGATTGGCCCAGTTTTAGTGGCTTTGATGGCTAGATTTTGGCCATGGACTTGGCCCAATTTTATTTGACATTTGTGGCTACATTTTGGCCATGGATTTGGCCTAGTTATAGTTAGCCTTATGCCCAGAAAAGTAATTAAATGAACTTTGAAAACTGAGTCAAATTTTGACTTAAAATATTCTAAGAAAATTGACTTCCAAAAGTGGTCGAAATGACTTACAACTGTCCAGTTAACCTCTAGCTGAACCAAAAATTTCACTAGAACAAAAAGTATTAACTATTCAAATGGAAATGCTATGATAAATCAGAACTTAAGATACTTTGATTTTTTATCATAACAGACTAAAATTTCTAATGGAATTTTATCCGATAGAGCCAAAAAGTGGCTATACCAATCTGAATAAAATTTTAAAGAGTAAGATAAAATTTTTAACTATCTATTTTTGGGAACTAAATATTTTAAGAATAATTTTGGCTAATAAGTAAAGTTAAATTAAGCTACTTGGCCCATTGGTTAGACATCCACTGGATAGGTTGACCGGTCAACTTAAGCTTTTGCAACTGTTAGTTAATTGGTGACTTGAGAGGTCTACGGACTGATCTCCATTATGTCTTCCAGTTATTGATGGTATTCATTGGTGGTTGGAGAGGTCTATGGACTGATCTCTATTATGTCACCTAGTTGTTAATTATCATTTTGTGACTAGAGAGGCCTACAGGTTGATATCTATTATGTCACATAGTTACTCATTTGTGGTTGGGGAGGCCCATGGGTAAATCTCCATTATGCCACTTAATTATTTTATTGTGTTTAGGGAGGCTACGACTGATCTCCAATATGGCACATAAGCCAATGCAGTGGTATAGGTCCATAATAGGGACCACTACACCAGTTAATTTTCCCTCTAGATCTAATATCTTAAAGTGTCATCTTTCTAGTCGGGCTAAAGAATTAAATTAAGCAAATTATCGAACTGAGTATGAGTATAACAATTAAGACTAATGGAATAGTATTTTTTAAATTTCAAGAAAAAGGGTAAGCTAAAGGGTATTTTGAACGGTGACATAGATGTGCCGAATCAGTTATAATGAATTAAGTTAAGTAATAAGTAGAATAAACACATAAGATGAAGTTTAAGCTTATTTAAAGGACTTTTGCTCAAAAAGTAATAAAAACACAATAAAAAAGTATTTTAGTAATTTCACCTATGAGATAGATTAAGCGATTCTCACTGAGTATGTATGTCAAAAATAATAGTCCTCCCTTTAAATGATTTATCTAGGTTAAAAGTACTATTTTAGACTTTAAAAATACCTTAGGGGTATTTTAGTATATTGGTACCCTAGTGTATAACTAAGTTATAACATCAAATAAAACTATTCTTAAACTACCCAGATAAATTAATAATAGTATAACATGATTACATTGCTTTAAGTTCACCATTGAGGATCTCATATACTCAGCATACCAGTTTTGGTGCATAAGTACACTATAGCCGAACCTACTTCATAAAGGTGACGACAGTGATTCAGAGGATACAAGTGAAAACTTTAAATGAAATTATTGTATAATTAGATATCTATGTACTTTTGTGGGCAATAGGTAGGAAAATGTGTTTAAGCTTTGGAAATGTATGTAATTAACTAATTATGACTTGCTGATGTAAATTAAGTAATTGTACCTATTTATTGGTGAATGAATTGTTATATGTGATGTTGATGTTAATGCGAGCTTAAGGCTCTATATTTATGCTTGTTTTATATGTTGCTTGAAGCCTGAGTTTGATGTTTGTTAGATGATAATGATATACTGATGTTAGGCTGAATATAAGGGACCAGATGGGTCCAGGTGTTGTGATTTGTTTATAGAAGTGTCATACAAGCTTGTTTAAAATTTTACAATAGGACTCAAGTAGCCGTTATGCTACCTAATTTTTAGGTGATACCTAAATATTAACAAATTTCCTTTGTAGTGATTGGATCATATTAATCCTAACCTAAATGGATCATAGGAACTAATGGAAGTAAATTTGGAGTCAGATAGAATCATCTAGAGAGAAATTAGTCAAAGTTAAAGGAATGACTTTAGGGGAAATTTTAGGGTAGGTGACTTAGTAGGAAGTGCACCGCTTATTGGGTTTCTTCGGGAATCTAGTAGGGGGTGTCACATATGGATTAGTGTGTAATAGCTATGGGCATCACCTATCGAGTCTAACCCAAACTGCATATAGGATAAACCCTGTATCTTTTCCTTAGGTACCCTATTATTGTTATTGACTTGGAAATGGTTATTTAAGTCCAATTTTAAGTCATTCTATAATAACCCTTAGACTTCTAAGGGAACTTTAAGATTTCCCTTTTAAATAGAGTAAATATTATAGCCTACTTCAATTAGATTTAACTAATGAGAGTTCAAGTTTAATAGGTTATCTAATATGAGTAAAATTCATATATTTTAGTAGATGTATGAATTAAAATGTAACCTAAGATAAAATTCCTTTTATACCTTGACAGGGAGTAATAAGGTTAGAAGGATTATTTATTGTTGTGCCATATCATTCATGTGTACATATAATCAAAACTTAAGTTAAAAGGTTTTCTTTAAAAAAAAAATACCATGTAGCCATAATAAGTTCTCCACTTACTTGGTCTAGGGATTAAAGTGGATGATTGTAAAGAGACACACCTTTTACCCCCATCTAATCTACCTCACACCATGTCAGTTAGCAATCATTTGAAGTTATTATTAACTCAAGTCCTTAAAGCTCACACCAAAATGTTAGAAGAGAAGTTGAATTCTCAATTTATTGCCACTAAAACTAACCTATGTAATGGTGAGGGTGAAGGTAGTAAAGATAAGAGGAAAAAGGCAAGCCACCATGACAAGAAAACAATAAGATTACAAGTTAAGTGACTTTTCTAGTAGTAGTACTATAGTAATTCCTATACTAGATCACTTAAACATATACAAATCAATGGCATTTTTAAACTAGGATTCAAAATCTTTGCATATTTGATAATAAAATGGAGGTAAGAAGAATTAAATGAAAATAAATACAAGATCTTTAAGTTAGAATAGCTAACTCTAGAAGATTATGGAACTGAAGAGGAGATCCTAACACCCAATATGGTTGCTATTACCTAAGACTTTGCTAGAAATTTTTTAAATGAAAAATTAGATAGTACAGTTAATAGTTCTTTAGATGATTTCCTTTTATCTATAGATTTATTTAATGATAATGATTTTAATTCCAAGATTAATAAATGCAACTCTAATTTTCCTCACTTGTTTAACATCTTACCCTATGGCATTATACATTATGATAAACATCTAATAAGCATTTTTTTTATGTTAATTCAATCAATTCATTAGAATTGAACTTAGAAAATTAGCAAATTCCTAAGCAAATATTGTTAGCATAAGTCTTATCACCTAAAGAAAAAAAGTGGATAGAAAATGTGTTTAAAACATAAAAAGGTTTTTGAATGGTCTTATAATGATATGCTAGCATTTATCATGACATTGCCCAACATTACATTCCAACCTACCCAAATGCTAAGGCTATTAGGCAAAAGTTATGAAGTACACGACCTGATAGGTTATTAAAATCAAGAAGGAAGTTAGGAAGCAAATAGATGCTAACTTTTTTTATGTGGTGGAATTCCCAATGTGGTTAATAAATAGATTACAAGTACCTAAGAAAGATTGTCACATAAGGATGGGTGTCGACAATAGGGATTTGAATAAAGCCTACCTAAAAGATGATTTTCCTCTTCAACATATTAACATTTTACCCATATGATTTCCCTTTTCCATATATTGACTTTCTCAATGATAACACTATCTTACACTCCATATACTTTTTGGTGGATGGATTTTTGAGATATAACCAAATCCTTATGGCAATTATTTATAAAATAAAAACTACTTTCTTTACAAAATGTGTAACATCTTTAGATCCAATTGATAGTTGGTTTAGATACAAGATGTCACATGTCGTGTTTGACCACTGTCCTTTATTCACTTCATTTAGATTCTTTCCTTAACTTTTTCAATTTACATACTAGTTTATGATTTTTTAAGCATTTCACATTTGTTATTTAGACCAAGCTATATATACATAGCCATAAGAATGTTATCATTTACGAAGAGCCAATTAAATTACTATATTTCCTTCATATTACTTGTATCCTTAGTTAATTTCCTTACTTAATTATTAGTTCGATGATCTGGAATTATTATTTCCAAGTATGCATTTTATATAGCTATTTGTAATAGACATGCCAACACAGTCAAATGCTTATGATAGATACGCTTACTTGATTTTTAGCTTGTAACCCCTATTGTATGCTAAAACTCTATCCACTGCCTTGCCTACCTCAATTAAAAACCTATGCATTAGCAAAAGCCAATGTGCTAAGCAAGATTTGCTCAGTGGTGTATTCAATAGTTATAAATTTTTGGTTCAACCTTTTCTTTTATTTCTAATAGTAATAAATGTTACTATGTTTATTTTACTTATGCTTATGTCTTCATACTCTATATAAGTATTCTTGTTTTAATATTTAGACTAAATATGCTTAAATGTGATGTCTTTTTTATCTGGTGATTTAATTCTTTACCCATTATTACTATTTTCTTCTATTCTACCTTTTGATAGATTTTTATCCTCATTTCTTTACCTTTTCACTACTTTCACTTCATTTCTGATGTTATAGATTATATACAAAATTTACTAGTTGAAAGCTTCCTCTCATGTCTTAGTTTGTGTACATTGCCACATTTAAGATGTAACTATATACAATTTGAATTCATTTACTATATGCTAGTATATTCATGTTAATTATCTTCACAACTTGATTATGGCATTGTATTCCAATTTATATAATTATAATCTTAGTATTTAACCCATAATTTCCTTATTAACTTTAATCATTTTCATAACTTTTCTTTAATTAAGTTCCCATTTGCTTACTTATCTAGTCCATATTTGAGAGGTATGACTCCCTATATTGGATAATGAGATCTCATAAGTTGTGTAGTAGTCCACATTTTTTTACTTACTCTACTTTTACACTAGCATTATAGGTCTATCTATGCATAGTGGCCCAATAAACCTACACTACTACTACACATTAAATGAAAAATTTGTAATGGCCTTTTTGGACCTACACTGTGACTACACTTGCATTAATTAAATAAATATGCAGTGGCGCTCTTAGACCTACACTACGGGTACACCTGCATTAAGTAAATGGATAAGTAGTGACCCTTTTAAACAAACGCTACAATTGTATCTTCATTATCATAATATCCTAGTAATTGCTATAATTCCCTAGTTGACTGATCAACCTATCTAGTAGGTTGTCTAACTCATATAGGTTATATAGAATTCTCATTACTTTTCACTTTGAATCAAATAAGAACATAATAAACATCAACATCATATTTCATTCATATGAGCATATAAATATATCTTTCACAATTTATCATCATAGCATACTTTTTCCCTTAATAATTCTTAAGCATATTAAGGCTCCAGTTTTGCTTGTGGCCATATTATTCGTCACTTGCATCATTACTATGCCTTGCTACTTACATTCCATGAATTGGGGTTTCTTTATTCACCTAATTACCTATGAGGTTTTCATATTAATTTCCTAAAATTAATCTTTTCCACTTTATATTATTACCCTTCATTTTATGACATATTACTTTTACATTATTTATCACTTCAATTATAAATTTTCATACTTCATTAATATCCTTAATTTCTTATGATATTAGTTGTTTATTCCAATTATTACTAATGCTTTCAAATATTCATTTTGAAATCCTTCTTATAGCTTAGTTATCATCTTCTATTATTTCTATTATTTTTACTAATTAATGTTTATAATTTGAAACAATTATATATTTTATTTTAATTAATTCAATCCATATAATTTTGTTTTTTATATAAGAAATATTACTTTAACTCATATTAATTAATTATATATACTCCATTTTACCTAATTCCCTTAACTATCGTCTATTTAATTTATTTTATGTCTTATATTTGATATTGTCATTTGTGTTATACAAAATCCCTTTCTTTTCATATATTTAAATATTCATTCCATAGTATATATTTATTTAGAATGTATTCAATATTTCTTCATGTCTTTATTTTTACTATTATACAAATCTTATACATGTACATAAGTTTTTATTTGATTTAATTAAACCATTAACTTCTTTCTTCTATATACTTGCTTTCACTTCAATTTCAATTAAATCATTCCTATATTAATATTTATTGTTATTGTTGTTGTTGTTGTTGTTGTCATCTTCATTGTCATTATTGTTGCTGCTGCCCCTGTTGTTGTTGTTGTCGTCATTCTTGTCATCATTGTTGTTGCTACTGCTATTGTTGTTGTTGTTATTGTTGTCGTCATCCTCGATGTTGTTGTTATTCTCATCACTTTAGTTTGCATTCATTTACCTATATATTTATATCTTTCCTTTATTGCTAATAATTAATTTCAATTATGTAACTAGAACATTACGTTTATATGCCTATTTGTCATAATATATTTATTATATGTTAACCTAATTATATAATTAATTACACATATTCGTATAATTCTTATTATTATTTTCTCTTATTTAAATCCTTAATTCTTCGATTATATATTTTGAATTAATTCAATTTTATTCATATGTAATTTAACTCCTTTAATTCCTTATTCTTTTATCCACTTATATTTTCCTTACACTTCCATATGATCATCTCATACTAATTACTTATAATTATTTATCTATTTATTGTTTCCTTCATTCAACTTACTCTAATTCAATTAATTTATTTTTTTTATTTATCATGTATAATTTCTTATCATGTTATTATGCATATGTGTGTGTATTTCTAATTCTCCATAGTACTAATTCATAAATATTTATTTAACCTATCTATTTTTTTGACTATAATTTCTTTGTCTATATATACAATTTAATTACACTATATACCTAATTAACATAAAATGGCTAGTATTGCTTAATATACACATTTTGGCTATAATTGGTTCTTCCTCCTACCTTTTTTTTTTTATTATTTTAACCATTTTAACATTGTTCCTTTAATTACTAATTATGTCTTCTAACATTAGTTTCTATTACAACGAAGCATTCAAGCTAAACTAATAACTTCCATAATACACATAATTCTTAAAATTTCCCTAAATAATGTAAACTCATACCTATTAAATTTCATTCCTTCTTTTTTTTTATCTTCTTCACTCTTAAATATCCTAACATAAACCTTATATCAATTCCATTCACACATTTTATCCTTGCACAGCAATGTATCAACTAATCCTCATATAAACTGTAAATATACAATAATAATAGTTTAGAACAAATATACCTTGTATATAAGTTTTTCTCCATGCAAAGTTCATTCTATTCTCTTTGATTTCCTTTCTATCACTCTTCTCCACCATCAAACCTTTAAATCATCAAACTTCAATAACCATTTTGTCACATAAAAAGAAAAAAAAATATTATTATACAAAAACCTCAACATATTATTCCATAATTCCATTTCTACACCTAAAATAACTTTATAAAAATCACTTGGTTTGAGATCAACTAACCAACTTTGGACTGATCGAAAACATCCATCTTTCATCTCTTTCTATTGACTAAAATTAGTCTCTTTCTAACCAATTTATAGGGGCTAAGGTGTTAGGCTAAAATAATGACATTTTTTGTGTATTATTTAATGATTATTTGGTAAATGAAGGTGTAAAAATGGTGGACAAAGGGAAGAACGAATTTTAGCCATAGAGAGAGGAGGAGATAAATGTATGGTTAGAAATAAAATGAATATTTAATTATTATTTACATATTTATATGGTAAAAGGATGGATGGCATTAAAACATAGTATATACACATAGATGGGATTAAAGTTATGTGCATTTGTTTTTTAATATCTTTTAATCATTATCCATGTCAATAATTATGGGTCACACTTGGGTGGCTAGGATTTATCATGTTACAATTTAATCTAATGCTTAAGAATGCTCCCTACACAAATATTTCACCATATTTCCTTAAATATACATATTTAATTAAATTTATGTCTCTACTTTTTTTTTTCTCATAGCTCCCATATTTATAAAATTTCAACACTGTGATTTTTGAATTCCATAGAATTTTTTACCATCAAGATGTGCTACTTTCGGAATTTTTTGAGTACGTTTATGAATTTTTTCATTCAGTTTTGAATGATTTACTATTCACATTAAACTGTAAATCTAGATTTTGTTTTCGATTTTTAACCTCTTATATGA
>CANXYI012220684.1:0-12652 GCA_948208565.1 Hura crepitans | reverse complement strand
GTAGGTGTAAGAAAATAGAAAATGATAAAGAGGAGAAAAATGTCATAAAAAGGGTAATTTAAATTAATATATGTTAATTAGAAATTTTATGTGCAAATAATAAAATTTATAAAACAAATTAGGTGTAAAATAAAAGAATGAGGTGAAATAGAATTGATATGTTATAGTTTAAGGTAATGTGAAGAAAAATTGGTTGAAAAATTGATAAGGAAAAAAAAACCAAATGAAAAGTAAATTTACGCGAGAAGGGCCTATAACTATCTAAGGCATCTAGGGCTTTGATGACCCATAACTGTTCGGAGAAACTAATCGGGCAAAATAAATTCAAATCTATGTCTTTTTAGCATAAGAATAAATAAATAAAATATTTGGTAAAATATAAAGGCAATCAGTCGAAGTTAGTGAGACCAAAATGAACCTGTGAGTTAATTAAATTACTAAAAATTTGACTATAAATTTAAAGGTCCAAAAAAATAATAAATTAATGTACAATAAATGTTAATTTAAGGGGAAATAATATATAAATATTGTGAGGATTTTTAAATCACCAAACAGGGGATTTTAATTGACATAATCTAGGAAACAAAGGTGCAGAATAATCAACCTATAGAACATAATAAAATATCAAGTCAATGTAATCAATGGAATAGGGCAAGAATACTTCTATCAATTCAGCAACAGTAAAAAATAAGTCATTAAGATTGGAAGGTTAACGAGTGTAATGAAATACAAAGCAGAAATAAAATAAAAAGGCATGGAAGAGAATCTTGTGAAAATTATTAGTATCAAAGAATAAATTGTATGGAGAAAATAAGCAATTAAATGGAAGCAATAAAATGAATAAAACTGAAAGTGAAATCAGAGTGGTTTCATGAGATTACAGTAAGTGAAGGTTATGCAATTGATAAATGACATTGGGTTAGACATGGAATTATGTGTATTTGGATGGAACAATGTGACTGAATTATGATGTGACAATGCTGTTATATTTGAAATTGTGAGATGAGAATAATGGGGCACTTAAATGATGAAAAATGAAAACTGAATGATACGAGTCATGTCAGAAAAACAAAAAAAATATATCACTTTAAGATGTGATAAGATGATAATAATTACTGCTGGAAAGTTTAATGGCCCATCATTAGACACCCATTAAATGGATTGACCAGTCAACTAGGGGTTAGCAGTTACTAGGTAGTCAGTCCTTTATGGGCCCAATACCATATGTTGATGATGGATATTAGGAGTGGTCTATGAAAGGGTCACTGAGTATCCATCTTTTTTCCTTATTGATATGTTTATGGATATTGGGAGTGGTCTACGGATGGGTCCCTGAGTATCCACCCTTGTATATTGGCTGAGATGATTCGTAGATATTAAGAGTGGTCTATGGATGGGTCCTTGAGTATCTGCTAGTCCAGTATTAGGAGTGGTCTTCGGACGGATCCCTGAGTATCATATGAGGTAGGTGCAACTACCTAGGCCCTAAAAGTGGGCCACTGCATAGGATAGTCCCGTTATCTAGTGTCTTTAAGTGTCATCTTTTTGGTATGGGCCATGAAGGTAATTTGATTAAATATCTTAATTGGAATAATATAGATCCTTTAAAATTAATTATGTAACTTGCATAATATGATAAGTGCACTTAAAGTGGTAAAAAGACTAGACATAAAGGGTTAAAGACTAGGAATATAGGTATTAGGGAAATAATGTAATAACTTGTGCGGGTTGAGAATGACTAAACTTGGGTAAATGTAATGGGACATCGTAAGGGCAAATAAAGATGAAGGAATTATGAAGGATAGAAATGACAGGGCTAATACTTATATCTAGACACTTATTAAATGGATCTAAAGAATAGAGGTGGATGGGTAAAATGTAATAAATAGATGTTAAAAATATGTAAAGTGAATGTATGAGAATACAGTAACAATAGATGAGAGGATAGATTGATGTGGATGAAGATAAAGAAATGTTGAGGCAATAACCGATAGTGAACCTTTTAAGAACCCAGAGATTATTAATGAAAATAAACTGGGGTCAACTTATGAATAAATGAGGATAACTGAGGACTGATAGGTGAAAGGTATGAGGTCATAGATTAAAATAAAGGTTTGTATGCCTTGTGTATTTGCATGTAATAAAAAGTATATGGTATGTTTGGTTAAATTCACCACTAGTTGCATACTCAGCGTATTGGGTTTTCGATGTATAGGTGGTAAATGTATTGAGGATGTGAAGTAGGCAACTAGCGCTGTAGATGACGACTATCCAGGTATGTTATTATATAAATAGATTATAAGGCAAGTGAGTAGAGGCACTCATACATATTTATGTGGGTGATTGGGAGAAAGGAATTGTAATTGTAGCATTATTGAGACAACACTTATATATAATGGTAAAATGACTGAATCAGTAACTAAAAGCAAAACCTAAGTTGTAGATTGGCTATAGGATCAAGCACACAAGAGTCATATGCCTGATAGGTTTAATTCAAACCATAGGAACTGTAAAAAGAAAATTTCTAGACTATGAAAGGCATAATATGGTAAAGGGTGAAATGAAAGACCCTTGGGGAAATCAAAGGATGGGTGACCTCATGAGAAGTAGCATGTCTTGCCTATTTTCATAGAGAATGGGCAGGGGGTGTTACACAACAAGTAAAAGGTAATTGGGAGATTAAGGATGAGAACTTAAACAAGTATGTCAGAATACTCATAGATCTATCCAAAGGATTCAATCAATACACTTTCCATCACATCCTTAGAGAATAAAACCAAGTCATTAACACTTTAGCCACTTTGACGTCAGTCTCAAACCTCACCAAAAAGGATTTGTCCAAACCTATATACTTTAGCAAATGGAGATTCCCTACCTATATGGGTATAGTTAGCATTGCAATTGAACAAACCATTGTCAACTTGCCTTGGTACCATAACATCCAAGTGTACCTAGAAATCAGATAGTACCCAGAACATGCAATTAAGAAAGATAAGAGGGTCCTACAGAAATTATCAACTCAATTTATTTCCTACCAAGGAATGTTGTATAAAAGGCAGTTGGATGGCATTCAGCTTAGATTTATGGATGAATTTAAAGCTTAGAAAATAATCACCCAGGTGCACAAAGTTGTATATCGTCCTCACATGAATGAGAGAAACTTGGCTAAAAAGATCATGCAATTAGGATACTACTAGTTAGCCATAGAAATAGATTATTGTGACTTTGTGGAAAAGTGCCACAAGTACTAGATCTATGGGAACCTGAGTCACCTACCCTCTAATGACTTGACCAGTTTGTCATCTCCCTAGCCATTTTCCATATAGGGTATAAACATAATTAGGGAAATAAGGTCGTTAGCTACCAGAGGGCACAAATACATAGTGGTAGTTATTGATTACTTCTCGAAATGGGTTGAAGCTAAATCTTTCAATAGTTTGGGGGTAAGATAAATGGTGAAATGTATTGAAAGAAACATCATCTATAGGTACGGGTTACCATAGCAAGTCATCACAGATAATAGGGTACAGTTTTAGGGTGAAACTAGATAGCTTTTGTAGAAGTACAAGATTAAACATCATAAGTCTTTTCTTTGTACCGATCTCAAGCTAATGGGGAGGTCAAAGCAGCCAATAAGAATATTAAGAAAATTTTCCAAAAAATGATAGTTACCTACTAGCATTAAGTAAACATGTTGCCTTTACATTGTGGGGATATAGAACAACTGTCATGATATCTACGCAAGCCATGCCCTATTAATTGGTTTATAAGATAGAAGTGGTGTTGCTAATAGAAATTGAGGTCCCTTCACTCAGGGTTATGCTGGAACCAAAAATACCAAAAGAAAAATAGGCTAGAAATAGATATGGATAGTTGGCTTTGGTTGATGAGAAATAACTTCAAGCTCTTTGTCATATGCAATTTGTATTAAGAGAAAATCACTAGAGCCTACAACAAGAAAGTTAAGCCTAGTCCTACTCGAGAAGGCAACTTGATACTGAAATAAACCAAGCCCTTGTTGACAGATCCCATAGAAAAGTTCAAGCCTAATTAAGAAGGCCCATACTTGGTCAAGAAGATAATCAAACATGAGGGTGCAAAGATTTTAAATTTAGAAGGCAATGAATTCTCAAAGCTCGTCAACATGGACAAGCTAAGAAGTACTTCTATTAAAGATATATAAAAAAAAGAGGTCCATTAAGTTAAAAACCCAAATAGGACAATTTAGGCAAAAAATAGGACACCCTGATGAGGTGAAAATCTATCAAGCACTTCATTCAAAAATTAAGGGACTTGAGAGAGAATGTCCAATCAAGAAAACCTTTTAAGGCTGATTGGTAATGACAGTATCATCAATGGGAAATTAACATATTTTCCAAGATTAAGTAGCTTAGTTCCAAATGCAATTAATAGCAAAAGTGCTTTAGTTATGATCATTGATATGCAAACTTCTATTAAGTGAGAAATATCATACAAGTAATTAAACTCCAAAAATCTAGACATGACTTTTCTTGTCGGATATAGAAGTTGTATATTCACATTTTCTCTTCAACACTAATGTCCTATTATCTCTAGATGTACTTAAAATCTAGTCTTTATAATTATTGTCTATACTTATATTGCTAGTTGCATGATCAAGCATATCTCTCAGTATAGCATGATGCTTCTACAAGTTGAGAAAAGAGCATAGGAAATGCCATGTTAAAAGCCCACCTTGAAACCCCAAAGGTTCGGAAGGGACTTTTTGCAATAGACTAAATTGTTGTTGGATTTGAGAAGGGATGTAAAATGTAGCATGCCTTAATTCGATCAAGGGATCACAACCCAAATGGCAAGATAAAGAAAAATAGGTAATCTTCCACCAAAAACACCTCTAGTAGACTATTTTAATGGTACTAAACCATTCAGTCCATTGATCACAAGTATCAAATTTCTTCTCAAGTTTCTATTCACAATGGTGATTCAGAGTGTACTTAATCCAAAGCTTTTCTAGAGGAGATACTATCCTAATTTCTCTTGTAATGAAATCTGAAAAAAAAAAGTTATTAGGTTGGAAAATCAGTAAAAAGCCACTTAAGCAAAAGTTAGGCAAACCTACTCGTGTAAAAACCCTCACAGGCATGCTAGAAAAAAGTTAGGGTTGAAAGAAAAATAAAGCTAGAGGGAAAACCCAAATGGGCTTTCTATACAAACTTGTAAAAAAAGTGGACTTCCAGCTACAAAGTCAACCTCCCCTCTCTTCAAAGCATTCGATCCTTGAACAGTTTCAACCAAGGAGATACCAAAAGGATTTTGACCAGAACATACTTCAGTCAGAATTTGGAGAACCTTGAACTCACAAAGCTCAACTTTAAAGGTGACCACTAACTAGTTACTAAGGATGCATAGCAACATGCACTTCGCCCATTCAATAAAGTTAGGGGGAAACTTGTGAGCAAAGTCTATAATTGCTTGCAAAGAAATTAGGCCCCTGTCCAGGATTACTTTCTAAGCCATAGAAGGAGAAATACATAAAGCAAGAGCAACATCCTTGGGATAACATTCCTCTAAAGATAAAAGAGCCATGGGATTATCTAGAGCAACATTGAAATTAAGAATGGTAGTAAATTTTTCTAGGGTCAGGGTAATCTCTTGGTGATTAAAGATAAACACGTGGAAAATAGGGTCCCAATATTACACAATAGCACTTAAGAGTTTATGGTCAATCCTCACTTTTCTTAAGAACCTAAGAGCATAAATTGGAGCAAGGATGTTCAAAGTCCAATAAGCTTTCGATTCTAAGATCTTAAACAATTACTGAGTAAAGGAGAGAGACATAGCAAAGTATAATATGAGCAAAAAAAAGGGAGGTATTTATAGGCCATAACCTTCACCATTCTCTTTATACTAGGACAAAGTATCTAAAGCATGTGAGGATGTCCACACGAATCTCAGAACATATAAAGTCAACGTTATGGTTCACATAGACCAACTAAGACATATCCACAACAATGTTTATTACTAGTTAAGAATCCTGTAGGGCAAACATCTCCTTTTTCGCACAGACCAAGGGTTACCAATGCCAAATCTATCGAGCAATTTTGGCTAAAAATGACAAAAAAGGGATAGTTATAAAGCACAAAAAATGGAAACTTTTAGGTTCTCCCTACCATAACGATGTGGTGTCTCTAAGTTACTTATTGCATCCGAATCACCACCAATCACAAATGCATTATTTTCTCCTTATGTTAGGGGTATGACTTTCTCCTCTAGTTTATCAATGGCTTCTATAGCTTCCATTGGATGGATGTTCGGTGGTTTTCTTATATCAACTTCGAAAATCTTCTAAGCATAAGCCTTATCACTAGTAGTTGCAATCTTTATTCCAAGTTGGTATCTATCTGCCTCAAACTTTTGAACTTTAGCCTCAAATGGACCGCTTGGCCTATAGAAGTTTCTTAAAATTTGAGTTAAAGTCTGCCTACTCATTTCATTTTAGAGAATCTAGCTTTTGTGATTTAATCGAGATAGCATCTATGCCATCCTCCCCCTACTGGAAGGAGTCCTACCTCAATGGGTTATAATCCTTAACCTATAGCCCATTTCCTCTAAATAGAGTCAATCCATGTTATTAATTAATGGTGGCATATTTTGATTGTAAATTGTTGCTAGTTATATATATGGAGAATTGTATTTCAAAAGAAAATATGATTGTATATATACAAGTTTGTATGTAAAAAATACAGGGCTTATTCATAAAGATAATATGGTTGCCATCTACTTCACTCCTCATTCTCATTCTTATCTTCTATCTCTTTGTCAATAGAAGAAAGCACTAACTTTTCAAAAATCTTCAAAGCTCTCAGCTTTCTTTAAGTCTCACAAAGAGCAATAACCCTCCTAATTAGTTCACTTTGTAAAAAAAGATAGAGGATCAGTGCATTTTTCATATCATACATACACATGTATTTGCTTAAATTAATCATTGTACAAAGAAATACTTACAATGAAAACCTGAGTCTCATCATCCATAACTCACCTAAAGGCCTTGACAACCCAGACAATCATCTCCATAGGAGCTCTCCTCATCTATCAAGATCAAGAAAAAAAAGCATCATGAATAATTGAAACCATTTAATGATCAATGAAAATTAAAACAAACTTTACCAAGGTTGTGTTCTTTAGCTTGAAAGGCACTACCCAACTATCCTCAATATAGAGGCGAGCAGAGGACAACTGACCATTCAAACCATACCATATATAGTTAAGCTCTGGCATGTCTGTTAATATGCCTATAACCTTATTCTATAAAGAGGGTTGATTGGAAATTGGGCTCGATGCCTCACTTCTGATAGAACACATAGGAGGAGTTGAGAAATTAGCACTTAGGGAGCCAGGGACCATCTTTACCCTCTTCTTAGAAGAAGAAGGTCCAGCTTCTGAAGCAGTGGTGGTAGGTTGTGGCACAAACACACGAGTCAGGGACAAATTTCAAAATGACATAAGTCAAGGCAAATGACAACATACTAGAGATCCAGAAGTGTAAGGCACACGAGGTAGTAAGTTTATAGTAGCCCAAAGGGGGTAATCCCCACCATCATCATTAACTAATATGTTCCCAGATATGCCTACAGTCATGCCTTCCACAAACTCCATATCATCAAAGTAGCTCCCAAACAACATCATGTTAAAAGGATCTCGAGGAATGTAGTGCTCTTTTGACCCACGTGCCAATTCAGCACTCTCTCTCCCAGAAATAAAGAATATGCCTCTAGGGTAGTCAGTAGCAGCTTTCAAGAGGACAACTCTCACACAGAGTGAAGAAAATCAGCCATCTCTTTAATGTGAAATACCTACCAAGCCAAGTCAACCTGAAAAGGAAAACTAGGTAAGTATTACACCATTAATTCATGAATTCAAAACTAACTACTATAGTTACATCCTTGCAAGAAAACTTATATCATTCCAAGCTCTCGTGCTCAATTATTGGCAATGATGTGCTAGTGAAGAAGTATTCCAAGCTTGAGAAGTGGGCTTAACCCACCCACTTATCCTTCACTAAGTAATAGCGAGGAATGTCTAACTCATATGGGTGAGGCAACAGATATAGCTCATATGCCCAAACCTACACAAAAGGATGTCAAACCCCAAAAGACAGTTAAGTAACTAAGGGATAATGGATAAAAGTGGAAAACACTTAGTAAGAAACCAGAGATAATGTCTTACATGAATTGATGGCTTTTCTTGGTACAAGTCACCATGTTTAGGCTTCTGTACATCTAACTTAAAGAAAAATAGCACCAATTCCAAGAACCGATGCAGTCTATTTACTCCAGCATGGGCAAGAAGCTCCAACTCATGTTGCCATTCACATTCACAAACAACATGGTTCCCTGCAAATATAGGATGAAGCAATTGGCATACTAATCCACCTAAGGTTAAGTCGTAGGTGAAGGTTTAACCTAGTGCTTACTCAAATAAGTGTAGCGGATGTTTGTTGAGTGATCTTGATGTACGATGCCCAGTAACTCTCTCACCTCCTGCAATTGAAGGGTAGAGAACCTATAACTCACATTAAATGCAATTGCATGACTAGTACACGACACTCCAATGATGAATGCCTAGTCAAATGGTGTGATCATCAACTACCCAAAAGGCATGTGAAAGGTGTGGGTTATATCCTTCCATTAGTCAAGAAGAGCTCAAAGGGCTTGCAGGTCTCTACGAAAGTCTCCTCTGACCAAATGATTGATGAAGGTTTGGAATCCCATGGCATGCACTCGGTCCCTCACTAGTGTAGGTAAGGAAGCATACGACTACTATTGCCCTGATAATATGCTACACACTTCAGACGTGTCTACAAAGAAAAAGGAATACAGGTAAGTACATTATGGCCTATGTCTGCACGGACCTAAAAATCACACATGTCACATATGTATGGACCAAGTGGCCCCGATCTGCACAAACCTCTCGCAAGCAGTAACATAATAGCAAACACATAAAACAACTTAGATGTAGCACAACACAAATAAAATTATAGCGAACACAAGTTCACACGGAACTCACACATAGGCACTATAAGGCTGTATGGACTTTAAATAACATTTCATTGAGTCTGTATGGACCAACTATCCTATCACATGCAAATGAGCCTCAAATCCTATTCTAAGCACACTAGAAAAAAAAAACAAAAATGAAGGACTACATATACTATATTCTTCTAAGCCTATTAAGTCTGTGCAGACTTGATAAACCAAAGGGCATTCATAATAAATAAGATGACAATTAAAATGCCCAAAATGCCAAGAAAACATGAAATAGAGCAAAGGAGGGAGCAAATATGCACTTAGGGTTAAGTTTTTAAACACGCATATCTCAAGAGGTCTACCAAAATGGGCATCAAAGCCTCGAACAGAACACCATTCATTTGAGCGATGTTGTATGATTGGTTTACCTTCACAAAAGGTATAAAACCCTCTAAAATAGGCATTATCATGTCCTCAACATGGACTAAGGATGTTGGAGGAGGTGTTGTTGATGTTAGAAAGGTCGTTGATAGCACTGAAGGTAGTAGGAATACTGTTGGAGTATCACCGGTTATCATTTGGGCACTAAAGGTATAACACCCCCTGCCCATTTCCACTGAAAAAAGGTAAGGGGTGCCACTTCCCATGAGGTCACCTATCCTTGGTTTTCCCTAGGAGCCTTTCGTTTAACTTTTATCTTATCTATGATTTCGTATACTAGAAATTTTCTTTAACAACTTTTATGGGCTAAGATACTATTACCGGCATATGACATTCACATGCCTGATCTCATAATCAATTGTCATATGAATCTATTAATACAACTATAAACTTGTTTCTTACTATTACAAGTTACTATGCTAGCTAGTTATATAGTGTAATACCCATCTACCCATAATGACATGCATGAGTGCCTCTACGTGATGATGCCATATAATGCAGCCACATCATATCATACTTGGACGGTCATCGCCTGTGCTGTTGGTCATTAGTTGTATACCCTCTATGCATCTATCACCTATGCATCAAAAACCCGATATGCTGAGTATATACTCAGTGGTGAATTTAACCAAACATACTATGTACTCTAGTACATGCAAGCACACAAGAACTTATTATACATACTTATTAAAATTTTTCTTCATCTTTCCTTAAGCTTTTATCTATAATTATTTATCAAAGTAGAAATTTCATGTCCTTACTATGTCTTAAACACTAACCTTGTATTACTCCATTATTTATGCCTATCTATTATCAATGTATTCCTATTCTTCAGTTTAGTTCAGTTATCATATGTATACATGTGCTTAACTTGCTTTTTGTATCTTAACTAATTTCTCTTATCATTTAGCTTCATTATTTATCCATTTACTGTTCAGTTACCATTTTTCCCAATTTCCTATTTCTTTAGAGAGTCCTTTTAAGTTCATATGATTTTATTTAATCCCCGCTTATTTCCCATTGTTCTTATTCCCGAGTACCTTTATCACCAATTGTTCCATTTTTATTGGTTTATACTTTAGATTTTTCTCTTATTACTATCTATAAGTTCATTCATGTCATTTCGTCTATCCTTTATCCCCATGGTTTTGGGAAGAAATCCTAGCCACTGGATAATGGGATCACAATGTGCAACGGCCCCTATTTTGGGCCTTAGCTATTGCACCAACCCCTGTAGTTCGAGAACTGGACAAAAAGCATAACAGTACCTTGGTCCTCATTATGGACCTCGGCATCTGTATATAACTATCATCCAATACTCTAGGGACCCACTCATAGATAACTTCCAATACCGGACTAGCGGATACTCAAGGGTCCATACGTGGACTACCCCCAGTATCTACAATAGTAGCCTATAGTGCAATGGTTCCTACTAGAACCTAGGCGGCTGCACCTGCCCCAATCAATATACGCCTATAGTACAGTGGCTCATCATAGAACCTAGGCGGCTGCACCCATTGTACATAGGCCAAAAGTCTTCGAGACTCAACCTCTAGTAGTTGCTAATCCCTAGTTGACCGGTTAACCTATCCAGTGTATAAACAACCATGAATTCCAAATTTCCTTTTCAATTATCTTTTGCAGTCATCAAATCCATTATTAAATTTTATCCATAACTGTACATCCTCCTTTAAGATCGTTTTAGGTTCTGTTATCAATAATTTCCCATTGAGTACCTTTTCATTTTTCTTGAGTAAGCATATAGTCATTTTTTTCACTGTACTTTAACCATCCATGTTATATAACTGTCTTATAGATTATTTCTTGAAGAACCTCGCTTTAAGTTTATAAGCTTTGATAGATCATTACATGGATATTATTTTACATAATTCTTACATAACTATATTATAATAAAATTCTTAGATTTCATAATTTTTTTCTTATTACTACCTTTTAATAAATCTCTATTTTCTCCCTAGTCAGATAAACTTCATCGTTACTGTTTTAACCTTCTTTTATGAAATCTATTTCATTTAAATACTTCTACTTTTTTTTATTAATTTGCCCTTCTTTTTCTATCTTGAAACCATTAATATTCTTATATTTAATTTCCTAAACTTTGTTCCCACTTTATTATGTCTGCATAATTTTTTCTTATTTCACCTTGCTTTATTTCTTCAATCCCCTTTTGTTTTTATCAGTTCAGTAATTTCATTCCGGTAATGATTTTGTTAAATTAATTATTTTTCCCTCAGTCAAATATTTACTTTAGCTATATTTATGCTAAAAAGACATAGATTATAATTTATTTCATCCGGTCATATTTTTCTCGAACAGTTATATATCATTATAACCTTTAGGACAGTTACGGGTCATTTTTCGCAATTGTCACTATTCATTTGGTACATTTTTCCTTTTAATTTATTTTCTTGATCCTTTCCTCTCTCCACCTTAATCCTTTTTCCTCCTAATATATGTCATTTCTTACAACATTACATTTATTTTTTTTCTTCCATATTTAATTTACCATTGCAACCCTAAAATTTTACCCCTATTTCACCATATGAAATTCTTATTTCCTATTCCAAATATCCTAAATAACATTCCTAAACTTTATTTAAGTCTTCCATATACTATTTCCTTTGTCACTAACTTATATACCATCTTTTTATGCCATTTACCTTACATACATTATCCGTGTTTCACATACCTATACCATACCATAACCCTTACATGTCATATACCATCATCATCATGCACTATTCATATCCCCCATTCCATTACTTTTCCACATACCCATGGTCATTTTATGATCCCTACATGTCATGCATCATCATACCATCCTACTTTCACATGCCAACCATCCATACATACATTTTTACATTATGGTATACATGCCATACACATAGCCATACATGCAATCACATACCTACACATCCAAAACACATCCCTAACATCTTAAATCATCAATTTACACATTTTAACATGTATTACACATACTTACACACATGCACACACATAAAACCTATACTTCCATACACATACCCTCACCTTCAATACTAATTTTTCCTAACATACATAATATGTTTTAGGTAAATTCACTTACAGTGGACTCCTTGTCATTCTGTAGTTACTTTAGAACCCTTGATTTCCTCTTCCTCCATCTTAAAGCACCTTTTCTAAGAATTCCATAATAGGTTCCAACC
>CANXYI012220557.1:0-10134 GCA_948208565.1 Hura crepitans | reverse complement strand
AACCTAGTCCTAGTCAGAGGACTTAAATAAAAGCTCGTGCCCTAGCTAGATAGTATAATGTCAAAGCTAGAGAGGAGACAGCACCACCAGATGTAATAACTTGTAATTTTTACTTATTTAATGTTCTAGTTTTAGCTTTTAAAGACTTAGCATCCACATAGTCATATGTATGTACCACATTGGCACATGATAACAGATTGAATTTTGAGTATGTGAATATAGATATACAAGTTAGTAATCCTATAGGGTAGAGTGTGCATGTGAATAAAGTATATAAATAATGTCCTTTAGTGATTTAGGATTATTTATTTCCTATGGATTTGATTGAACTACCCTTTTCACGAGTTTGATGTGATTCTAGGAATGGACTGGTTGTTAGAGTATTAAGCTATACTTAACTATAAAGATAAGAAGTTGACCGTCTAGACCGCAAAGGGATAGATAATGATAGTTGTGGGTGAGGGAATCAATGTGAATAATCTCATCTCAGCTGTTATATCAAGGAAACTCATCCTAAAAGGATATGAAGTCTATTTAGCTCATGTCATTAACACTAATGCTTTCACCCTAATACTTGATCAGATTCTTAAACTGTCTGAGATTCCTAAAGTGATTCCTGATGAGTCACTAAGTTTACCTCTATAGAGAGAGCTTGATTTTGAAATTGAGGTGTGTTTTGGTATAAATCCTTTTTCTATTGCTCCATACCGAATGACACCTACTAAACTAAAAGAATTGAAGGTGCAACTACAGGAACTATTGGATAAGGGTTTAATTAGACCTAGTGTCCCACCTTGGGGAGCACTTGTGTTCTTTTTAAAGAAGAAAGATGGCTCACTTTGGCTATCTATTCATTACAGATAGCTGAGTAAGGTGATAGTGAAAAATAAATATCCTTTACAAAGAATAGATGACCTTTTTTATTAGTTGAGAGGTGCAGGTGTATTTCCCTATATTGACTTGAGATTAGGATATCATCAGTTGAGAGTCAAGGAAACTAATATCTCTAAGACTACATTTAGAACCAAATATAGGCATTATGAATTTTTAGTGATGCCCATTGGTCTAGCAAATTCCCTAATAGCCTTTATGGACTTAATGAATAGAGCATTTTAACCATACCAGGATCAGTTTGTCGTAGAGTTTATTGATGATATTCTAGTATAATCTAAGACAAAGGAGGAACATTAACAATATCTTAGGGTTCTATTACAGACTCTAAGAGAGAGATAATTATATGGCAAACTAAGTAAGTGTAATTTTTGGCTGAGTAAAGTAGCTTTTTTAGGATATATAATGTCAATAGAAGGCATTAAAGTAGACCCTAACAAAGTGAAAATAGTATTAGAGTGGGAAAGTCTAAGGAATGTGACAGAGATATGGAGCTTTTTGGGATTAGGTTGGTATTATAGAATATTTGTTAAGGAATTTTCTTTGAGTGCAGCTCCTTTGACAAGACTGGTCAGGTAAAATGTTAAATTAGAATAAGATGACATCTATCAAGCTAGTTTTGAGAAGATAAAAAAGATGCTGACAAAAACTCTTATCCTAATTCAACTTGAACTCAGTAAAGACTTTGTAGTTTATAGTGTTGCCTCGGTTAATGGCTTAGGTTGTGTGTTGATGTAAAAAAGAAAGGTAGTAGCATATGCTTCCAAACTATTAAAGCCATATTAGAGGAACTATCCCACTCATGACTTAGAGATAGCTTCTATTGTATTTGCATTAAAAATTTGGAGGCATTACTTATATTGGGAGAAGTGTTACATCTACACAGATCACAAAAGTCTCAAATACCACCTCCCATATAAAGAATTGAACTTGAGAAAAAGAAGATAGCTAAAGCTGATTAAGGACTATAATGGTTAACAAATTACCACCTAGGAAAAACTAATATTGTAGCAGGTGCTTTAAGTATGAAATTATGGTAGCTTTGAGATTTATGAATGCTAATTTGTAGTACAAAAAGGAAAATGCTGTATTGGTTGACTTATATACTAAACTAGACTTCAGAGAACAAATAATGGAATCTTGGGGTACAGATGAGTCATTAATGCAACTGATATGTAAAGTTTAAGAGGGGAAGGCACCAAGATTTGATTTGAGGGAGAAATGACATCTATATTATCAAGGTAGATTATGCGTACCTAGTACAGATTACATAAGGTTAAAAATACTAAAGGAGGTTCATAAAGCTCCTTAATCTATGTATCCTAGTAGTACTAAGAAGTATTTAGACTTGAACCTCAATATTGGAGGTTAGGTATAAACAGAGATATGGCAGAGTATGTTGCTAATTGTTTGACATGTCAGCAGGTAAAATTTAAGCATTAGGTTCCTTTTTTGATTGTTGTATCCTATAGCAATACTAGAATGGAAATGGGAAAAAGTGATAATGGATTTTATAATGCGATTAGCTATGACCAAAGGCAAATATGATGCTTTGTCAATGATAACTGATAAACTGACCAAGACAGCTCACTTTATCCCTATCAAGATGGACGGCTCCTTAGAAAAGTTGGCTAAACTGTATATTGATGAGATTGCTAGAATTCATGGTGTACATATGGTAATCATTTTTGATAAAGATCCCCAATTCAATTCTAGGTTTTGGAAGCGTTTGCAAAAAGCCTTAGGCACTATACTAACCTATAGTATAGTGTTTCACCATCAGATAGATGGATAGCCAGAGAGGGTTAGGGATATGTTACATAACTATGCCGTTGATTTTAAATGTAGTTAGGATCAGTACTTATCTTTAGCTGAGTTTTCCTATAACAATAGCTATCAAACTAGTTTAGGCATGGCCTTATATAAAGCATTTTATGGTAGAAAGTGTAGAACTCTCTTGTTTTAGAGTGAGATTAGGGAAAATAAGATGTTAGGAGGTGATCTGGTTGGAGGTGCTAAGGAAAAGGTTATAGTGATCAAAGAGATACTAAAAGCAATAACTGATAGGTAGAAATCCTATGCTAATTTGAAGTGGAGGGATATTGAGTATGTTGTTGGTGAGAAAGTGTATTTAAAAGTATCCTCATGGAAGAAGGTCCTTAGCTTTGGGAAAAATGGGAAGTTGAGCCTTAGATTTATTGGCCCATATGAGATCAGTGAGAGAGTGGGACTTTTAGTCTATAGACTGGCTTTGCCATCTAAACTATCACAAATTCATAATGTATTTCACGTATAAATGTTGACGCTATAAGGAAGAACCTATATAGATATTAGCAAGAGAAGTTAACTAGTAGAGGAATAAAATCATTCCATTGGTTAAAGTCCTTTAAATATATCACAATGTAAAAGAAGCTACCTAGGAGTCTAAATAGTAGATGAAGGCTCAATATCCACACCTTTTTGCTCTAGGTAATTTCAATGATGCAATTTCTTATTAGGGGAAGAATTGTAATGCTCATAAATTAAGGGTCTATGAACAGTATAATTGAGAATAGGAAGTGTTCTTGGAGTGCCGGGTCAACTTCAGAGGCTAGAGGTAGGGATACTAGTTATGAAATTTTGAGGGGCCATAAAATGATGAAATTGACATAATTTAAATATTTAGAAAAACTAATAAATTATTTTAGGCTATAACCTAGTAAGCCATATGTTCAGATGGAGTTAGGTCGAGAATGACATAAGATGTTCCTGAACATACATCAAAAGGTAACACCCTGAGGTTTAAAAATTCCCCTAAGTCCATTTTTGAAAGAATTTTTTGAATTCAGAGGTCATTTGCTAATTTTCTTAAACGATAGGGTTTTGCATGTAAATCGAGGCAGTTGGTTAACTGTCCTGTTGGTGGAATTTGGCCATGAAATTTTACTAGCCCCTAAATGGCACTAATTGAGGATTTTTTTAAAAAAAATATGATCACTTTTGGAGGTTCGACAAAGTTTTAAAAATTCCCCCAAGTTTCTATTGAAAATGAGCATTTTCAGGTTATTTAGGTTGTAAGAGGGCCCTACCCATGCCAACTCAGCGACTATAAAAAGGCCAAACTGACATATGGATGGCCACTTGGCCATTTCTAGTCACTATACACCTTTTTTCTTCTTCTTTTCCCTTGCTGTAGTCAATGCCATTTGTTGTCAATTTCACCATTTTTATCTCCTTTCTCAAGCCTTTTCTTATGTCCATTACCACAAAAAATCATCTTCATATGTTAGGAATTGATATGTGAATGTGTTAGTGGCCATAGGAGTGGTTAGAACTTATTAAAATTTAGGAAAGCATAAGGTGTTCAACCAAGAGGAGTAAAAGGGCAACTTCTTAATTGTAAGTATTTCAGGCCTTTTCATTTTATTTCCTAGGGTGTTTGATAATTCTAAGAATACCTATGTGATTAAATTTAATTTGGATGAATGTGTGACTTTTGGTATTTTTTAAAGGAGAGACTACATGTATAGAAGTCAAAGCATAGGGTGAGGATTTGGCAATTTTCTTTAAGCTAGAAGAGTGGATTTCAACTCCCTTGGTGGTGAAGTGAATTTAATCCATTCAAAGCATGTGTAGTTGATTTGCCATGAATAAGGCTTGGAAAAATTGAATGGAAATGGTCGATTAGGTGGTTTAAGTGTGTGATTTAATAGACTGTATGTATAATTATATTATTTGCATATGGAATGAATTGTTGGGATGATGTTTGGATGAAAAGAATACATGAAAGGTTGAGTTCACTACTTGGCCGAGACCTTTGTGTGTGGGTATGTGTGGATACATGGCTTGAAATGGTGTTACGGCATGTTAGTTAATGTATATGGCATGTAAAATACTAAGAATGTATATGTAGATAAGGAGAATTAGGAGTTTATGTGTGTCTTCCTTTATAGGCCAAGAGGTCTTTATATGTGCATGGTTGGTGAATGGTATGTGTACATGGCTTATGGAAGGATTTTGGCATTCTATTGATGGCATATGAGGTATAGGTGAAGAATGTATTGAGTTAAGGTTTGTATGTGTGTGTTGGTAATATGGCTAAGGCATGTTTATCGTGTATATTAGCGTAATTTGCATGGTAAAAGCCTAATATGTGTATAGGCATGTTTGTGTGATGTCTAAGTATGCATAAATATGTTTTAAAGAGGTATAAAGCATGTATAAGGCAAAATGGAACTTGTGGTTGAGAGCTTTGGAAGATAAAAAAAAAGACATGAAAATGAGGTATGGTCTAATTTGCATTTATGTGTGTAATGGCATGGCAATTGTGGCATTTTGCATATGGGATGATTTAAGTTGATAGGGATTGTTAGTGTGGCATTAAATGAACAACATATGGGACATTTTTAAAAGTATGGAAAAAGGATTGAAAAATGATCTTAAAATAGACTTAAAATGGTAGGTAACATGGATTTAAAAAGGGATTATTTTTAGACATGGAAATGTACCTTAAAGTGACATATAATGTGAAGTTTTTGTAAGTTGGCATGAAAGCCATTTGAATGGCAAATGGATGTCCTTCTTTAAGGTTGGCTTTAGGCCTATGGAATTATGTGATCTTTGGTGTAATTGGCACTAAAAAAGGACTTAAAATTAACTTAAAATTGCCATCGAAATTAAAAAAAAAGGACCTATAACTATCCCAAAAAATGTGATTTTGGGACTATAATGAAAATAACCATTTAACATGAATATATTTGAGCCAAATTAATAGGTTAGACTTCATTTACTAGGCTTGTAATTATGCCTTTAGAATTAACTCGAAAAGTGAGAAAATTTTACCCAATTTTGCCCGACAAGGCTAAAAAATGACCTATAACTTTGTAGGTCATAAATCGACTGTTTAATACAAATTTTATCTATCTATTTTCACTTCATAATATTATAAAAAGATGACCAGTAAAGAAATAAACTTAAAATGCAGTTAGATGGCCCATTAGTTAGACACTTACTAGATCGGTTGATTGGTTAACTTAGGGATTAGCAACTGCTCTACTATTATGTTACTAGATTGGGTTGGTGCAGTGTTTGAGATTCATTATTGAGCTACTTCACTTGTCTATAGGGTAGGCACTCTTTGTTGCTAGCACTTTTGATTGTATATAGAATTATGCCGATACAGTGGCGAAGGTACTAGAGGGGCTACTGCACTAGTCTGCTGTGCAAACTTGGATGAATTAGTTGATATTATATGTTTCTTATGAGGCCTATAGACTGATCCTTATGTATAGTTACTTAGTATTTTGCCAGTTCAGAGGTTCTTATAAACTGATCCCTATAGGCTATGTTGAGACAATGCAGTGGTCAAGGTCTACAATGTGGGCCACTGTAAATCTTTTAGTTTCCACTTGTTTTAGTGTCTGTAAGTGTAGTCTACAAAGTTAGGCCTATTTAATAATTTAAATATTGCACCAAAAACTAATTGAATGGTTGAATGAATTATAGAAAGAAACTGAATGAAATGACTATAATGGCATTTTGGCAATTTTGAAGAAATAAGACATACCATCTGTATGACATCAATCATTTGGCATGTGGCACACACACTACATGTAGACTATTATTTATAATTGCACATATGTTTTAATGCAAGTTTTAAATGGTTTAGATTAACTTACTGAGTTTTGTACTCAGCGTACCTATGTTGTGGTGTGCAAGTAACAAGGATGAACAAGCCAACCTTGATAATTGTGCAGTGTAGCTATACAACAATCAAAGTGTAAAGGAAGTTGTTTTCTTTCTTTTTATAGTGGCACTCATGTAATACCCTATAGGTTTAGGTTAGCATGCTTAAAAGCTGCTATGTCTGTACATATAACTTAGATGTGATATACAGAAGCTATTATGGTTTTTGTTTGATTTGTGTGTAAAATTGATAACTACAGGCCTGAGGCCCTTTGCATTAGTGGTGATATGTGAATATATGGCTATTGTTTGGTTCATGATTGATTTGGGGATCAGAAGAGTCAGAAGGAGGTTTGTGAATTGTTGGCTTATAAAGGTCTTTTAACAGGTGGAAAAAATTTTGTTATGTCACTTAGGTAGCCATCGTGCTGCCAATTTTTAGTGACCTATAAAGTGTCTATTTATGCCTTGTTAGAGTTTATTGGGCAAACTATGAACATGATTAAGGGTTAGATTAGACATCTAAGCAATATCTAATAGGATACTAAAATAGTCCATAAGTGTTAAAGAGTTTTCTCCTAGAGCAATGCTAGGATGGGTGACATGTTGAGAAATGCCTCGCTTATTAGGTTTCTTTAGAGATCCGGTAGAGAGTGTCATAATATCTCTTTATTTCATCTTTGCAATCATTTCTCTTTCTTTTTCATTATCTAAATATTCTCAATGGGAAAATCATCCTTATATTATTAACCTGTTAGTTTATAGCTTAAACATTTAATTACTATTTTATTTCAGTTTAATTGGCCTCCTATATCTAAATCACATATTTTATTCTCTTCGTTAATACCAATCATTTAACTTTTTTTCCCTTTTCATGTATATGTATACATATTTTGCTTTACTATCATCTATCTCATAAAGTGCTATCTTCTCATTCTATATTGTATATTTCTTATGACACCACCTACAAGATTCTTAAAGAAACCCAATAAGTAGTGCACTGCTTGCTAGGTCATCCATCTTTTAATTTCTCTAATGTTCATTCTTTTAACTTTTACTTATTCAATAATATTTGGCTCTATCTGATCAAAATTCATTTATGTTTTTCCTTAATGTATTCTTTATGGTCATACCATATTATTCATACCTATATTGGCCAATGCCAGGATAGTTAGGTTTTTCCTAAAATCTAGCAACCTAATAGCCATTCAGGTCTCTATACAAAAATTGCAACCTTTAAAAAACACTTCTATAACTCATATTCACATCTCTTAGACCCTTTAATTCCCCTAGATATCAACCTTATCATCGTCATTCTATCAAATCAACGTAGGCCTCAGGCTATAACCAAATAATCATAGATATAGAGCCCAAAGCTTACAAACCATATCATCACATAAAGGCAATGACACATTCAAATATAGTTTGATAATACACTGATTACAAAACATAGACAATATTATAGATAGCATATTTTATATGGTACCAATTCCTTACATGTGTACATGAGTGTAAAACTGTGTACTAAACATATATCAAACTTACTAACATGTCCTCTAAACCTTGACTTGACGCACTTCGAGGCTATCTGCAGGTTCTAATTATCTATGCACCAAAACTGGCATACTGAGTATATAATACTCAATAATGAACTCAATCATTTAAGTCATGTCATAGAGGTTATCATGCATTTATATAGTAATAATATTCATTTACTCAGTCAAGTTATTACACCAGTAATTGAAAATATATTTATCAAAAATGAGCCCACTACCCTTTTGTATAATTATAAGTTTCTATTTATATAATCTCTTAAAAATTCTATATCCTATGAATATTTGTCATTATCAGTAACTATAGTAGTTAATTCAAAAATATTAGGTTAGTGTTTAAATATTTCTATAAAATGACCAAAACATCGCTGCCTTTGTCCATAACTATTTATAGCTCAGGCAGTCAATAAAAACTCAGCTAAATTGTGAATCTAGACCATTTCTAGATATATCATTCTATTTATTTAATTTATCAGGGTGGAAACTATTATGAACCTAAAATTACCAAAATGCCCTTGTACCCATATATGCCAATTGACTGCCTATTTACTCATTCTAAAGCAAGTTAATTATCAATTCAAAACATTTCAAGAAATAAAACTAAAAGAATATAATTATCAAGTCAACAAAATCCATATATATGAAAATTACCAAAATACACTTAGGTACACATGCTGTATTATTTTTTAGGTAACCATGCCTAATTATGTAGATTTTAATGATTATTACCTTTTGTTTAAATCTTATATTGTTTAGTTAATTAATTTAACTTGCCTTACTAGAAAGACAACATTGACATGCACTAGACCTAGAGGGAATAAAATAGTGTAGTGATCTACATTCTCGACCCTGACCACTGCACCGGCTTGATTGAGTTATAGCACACAAGGTGCAAGTAATGAGGTGTGTCTGTCCAACAGACTGGTCAGTCTAACAAACTAGTATAGTGGCCCTCTGGGACTTTGGCCACTGTGCAGGCCTTATTTGAAGATTAGTGATGGAAAAATAGTGCCTGCCTAGTAGACTAGTCTATCCAACAAGCTAATGTAGTGGCCCTCCAGGGCTTTCACCTTTACGTTGGGAAAATTAAGTTGCTAGCATTAGGTGGAAAAGGTAGGCAATTTTTTGATTAGTACAGTGGCCCTAATATAGACCTAGGCCACTATACCGGCCTTATCTAAAAATCGAATAATGTAGTAATTGCTAAAATTTCTAAGTTGACCGGTCAAACCATTCAGTGGGTGTCTAACTAATGGGCCATGTAACTCAATTTATGTTCATTCATTCACAAATTAACTTCTTATAGTATTTAAGAATGAAATATAGTTAGTTATGAATTTTATTGTGCAATTCAATTTTAGCCCCATCTGGTATGGCCATAATTATGTTATATCAAGTAAATTTTCAACATTATTTTCAAGCACTGTAATTGCCAATAATTAAGATGTATTTTGCTTCATTTTATTCCATTATCATTTCTCATAAATATTAGCATTTACTATCTTGTGATATTTTTGGTTCAGGTAATGGTAAAACTAGATAGTTATATGTCATTACATTAAGTTTCACAAGCCAATTCTTGTTTCAACTCTCAACATTTTTTAATGCAGTTTTTAGCATTATTTTCACAATGTTCAAAGGCTCTAAGCCGTACAATCACTAGGCCATTTCTAAGGCCAAAACATGGGCATCAAAGCCACACTATAATAACATAATATAGGCTTGAAAGGCATAAATTATAGGCATATTACTTGTGTTTGCACTTAAAGGCACACATTATGAACCACTTTTCATGTTATTTTACATGCCACTTCCTAATCACACATTATGCCATTTTAGTTGTGTACATTAAACTAATTCCATGTCAAAGAAACTAGGCTAAACATGCTTATACTACTATCATTATTATGCACACATATCACATATATATTACCAACATTCTCTTGCCATTCTCATTAACAAGCATCCATAGGTTTCAAGGTCATTCCATATTCAAATCCACTTAAAGCCAAGTAAATTTCACTAT
>CANXYI012220489.1:0-11569 GCA_948208565.1 Hura crepitans | reverse complement strand
TATGAACCTATAAATTGAATATGTATGAAATATGAGGTCCGTACAGACATTGTACAATAATAATATCATTTTTGCCTTGTTTATTACGTTTTAACGTATTTTGTTCACCATGTTAGCATGCCCTTATATCTGTATCATATTGTATGATCATTTTATTTGACATTGTCATTAGGTCCTTATAGACCACTATTTGGTGTTATTAATCTCTTGTTTTGAGTTGTATGCAAGTGATCTTTCTCACTGGAGTGGAGGTTTGGATGGACTTAATATCATTTATGCAGTAGTCTGCACGGACTAATGTCAGAGCCTTATAGAGTTTGCACGGACTTGGCAATGTAGAAGCGGGAACATTTTAGGACTATAATTTGTCTCTTTAGTTTCATTGTTTATTTTAGGGTTGTAATAGTTAGTAAATAACTATTTTTTCACGTTAAACTCTAATCTAACATTAAAATAGCTTTCTATATAATTAATTAGTGTTTTCTAATAAAATGGATTTATACTTTTTTTAATCAAAAGTCACATGAAAAATGTATTTTTATAAAGGCCAATCTCCTAGAGATAGGAGTTGGGCAATTACTACCAATGCTTATGGAATTACAAGTAGCTATCAAGTTAATTAAACAAATAATGAATGACCCATTTTTTGGATGTATAATATATGTTAATGTATTCTTTAAATATTGCAATTTACTTCTATACATGCCAAGGTGATGCAATTTAGATTAAGAATGATTTATGCTTGAATGATAAAGGACTCATAAACATTACAATATACATGGATAATATATTTTAGGGCATAAATAAGATCTAAAATTTTGAACCTTTCTAGTACAAAAGATTAGAGGTTCTAGTGTAGAGGCCAAGTGGTGACTCCACTAACCACTCTAATCCCTGGTAAAATAGCATAATTCTCTACACTATGATATGGAAGAAATGAGGTAAGAAAAGAAAGAGACTTTATCTAGAAGAAAAGGCCTTTCACATCAAGTCTAGCTAGCTGAACACCTAGAGCTAGTAAGAGGCAGAGAAAGACCCAATCTCAGTCTCAGATAGTACAACAATCATAGAGATAGCCCCAGTCATATTGGTTTCGTCAGGCTTTTGTATCTAAGCTTTAGCCACCTCAACGAGCCTTTAGGACACCAGTATCAGCACCTAAGGGTATATCCCCCGACTTGTCAGACTAGTACCAAAAGACATCGGGGTCAGTGTTGGCAGATAAGAAGGGAAGAGTGTTTCACTTGTGGGGCAAAAGACCATTGCCAGAGTGATTTTCCTTAGAGGCAAACTAAAGCTACTCAAACTTAGGCATTAGCAATACCCTAGAACAGGGGATAAAGATAGAATAGAGGAGACCAGTTGAGCAATAGTCAAAGGACCAGGTTAGAGGCACGGGCCTCAGCTAGATAGTATGCCATCAGAGCTCGTGATGAGGCAGAGGCTCCGAATGTCATTGCAGGCACTTTTTATTTATTTGATGCACCAGTTTTGGCTTTAATAGATCTAAGATCTACTCACTCTTATATTTGTACTACACAACCAAAAGATAGGGGGTTAGAACCAGAACTTGTAGATATAGACATTCAAGTAAGTAAACCAATTGGACAGAGTGTGATAGTGAATAAAATATATAGACATTGTCCTTTGGTGATACAAGAATAACTATTCCCTGCAGACTTTATTGAACTTCCTTTTCATGAATTTGACATCATCTTGGGTATGGACAGGTTATTTGAACACCGAGCTATGGTTAACTGTAACCATAAGAGGCTTGCCCTTTTAACAGTAGAGGGATATGAGTTGACAGTTGAGGGTGAGAGAAATTCTTTGGATAATCTCATCTCAACTATTATAGTAAGAAGACTTATCCAAAAGGGTTGTGAAGTATACCTAGCCTATGTGATTGACATTAATAACCCTACACCCAGTATTGATCAGATTCCAATTATGTATGAATTTCTTGATGTATTCCCTGGAGAGTTTCTAGGATTACCTCTACAACTGGAGCTTGATTTTGAAATTGAAGTATATCCTAGTACTTTACCTATATCTATCACTCCCTACAAAATGACACCTATAGAGTTGAAGGAATTGAAGGTGCAGTTGCAAGAATTGCTAGATGATGATTTCATTAGACCCAGTATTTCACCTTAGGGAGCTTTTGTGTTCTTTGTAAAGAAGAAAGATAGGTTGCTTTGATTATGTATCGATTATAGGCAATTGAATAAGGTGACTATGAAGAATAAATATCCTTTGCCTAGGATTGATGATATTTTTTATCAACTTAGAGGTGTTGGTTTCTTTTCCAAGATTGACTTGAGATCAGGGCATCATCAATTGTGCTTTAAGGACTTTGATATACCTAAAACTACCTTTAAAACTAGATACGGGCATTATGAGTTCCTAGTGATGCCATTTGGACTCACTAATACTCCAACAGCCTTTATGGACTTGATAAATAGGGGTTTTTAACCATACTTGGATCAATTTGTGGTGGTATTTATTTATGACATTCTAGTGTATTCTAAGACTAGGGAGGAATGTGAGTAGCATCTTAGAATTGTGTTACAAACTTTGAGAGAGAAGTAGTTGTATGCTAAACTGAGTAAGTGTGAATTTTGGCTGAATGAAGTGGCTTTCTTAGGCTATATTGTGTCAATAGAAGGTATCAGAGTAGATCCCATCAAAGTTAAAGCTATGTTAAAATAGGAACCTCCTAGGAATGTAACTGAGATATGGAATTTTTTAGGATTGGCTGGATACTACAGAGGTTTGTTAAGGGTTTCTCCATGATTGTAGCACTACTGATCAGGTTGATAAGGAAGAATTTGAAATTCAAATGGGATGAAAAGTGTCAGGAGAATTTTGACCAGTTAAAGACGATGCTGACTGAAGCACCTATCCTTATTCAACTTAAACAGGGGAAGGACTTTATTGTTATAGTGATGCTTCACATAATGGCCTTAGATTTATATTGATGTAAGATGGTACAGTAGTAGTTTATGCTTCTAGAGAGCTAAAGCCACATGAGAGAATTATCCTACTCATGATTTAGAGTTAGCTGCAATTATTTTTGCATTAAAAATTTGGAGGCATTATTTGTATGGTGTAAGATGTTACATTTACACTAATCATAAAAGTCTAATATATCTCCCCACCTAGAAGGAGTTAAATTTAAGGCAATAATGATGGTTAAAGTTGATTAAAGATTATGATTGTTTGATAGATTATCACTCGGGAAAGGCCAACGTAGTGGAAGATGCACTAAGCAGAAATTCATGATGACAATGAGAGAAATGAATGTCAAAATGGAGTACACAGGGAAAAATGCCATCTTAGTTGAATTATAGGTCGAACCTAATTTCAAATAGTAGATGAAAGAGGCACAGACATATGATGAATAGCTAGTGCAAACCATAAGTAAAGTCAAAGAGGGTAAGAACATTGAATTTAAACTGGGAGAAGAAGGATATCTATATTATCATGGTAGGTTGTGTGTACCTAGTACATATAACCTAAGGACTCAGATTTTGAGGGAAGCACATGAAGCTTCTTATTATATACATCCAAGAAGTATAAAGATGTACCTGGATTTGAAACCACATTATTATTGGTCAAGAATGAAATGTGATGTAGCTAAATATATGGCTAAGTGTTTGACATGTCAGCAAGTGAAACTCGAATATTAGGTTCCTTCTGGATTGTTACATCCAATAGCAATACCATAATGGAAATGGGAGAAAGTTACCATGGATTTTGTGATGGAATTGCCACTAACTAGAAATATATGTGATGCTATTTGGGTAATTATGGATAAATTGATCAAGACAACGCATTTTATTCCTATGAGGATAGATTATTCCTGAGAGAAACTAGGAAAACTATATTGAGGAAATTGTAAGGCTTTATGGAGTGCTAGTAGCTATTATTTCAAACAGAGATTCTCGATTCACTTCTAAGTTTTGAAAGAAGTTACATAAAGCTCTTGGTACTCGGTTGACATATAGTACAACCTTCCATCCTCAAACAAATGGACAGTCAGAAATCACAACACAGAAAAAGCAATATGGGAAAGCAAAGAGCAGATTAAGGCCAATATCCTTACCTATTCTCAACAGGTAAGGATATTAAAATGGCATGAGAAAATGCCAGTAAATAGTGGCAATTAGCCGATAGCAATGTCCAAAAAATGGAATTTGACCCATAACTATCTTAAGAAAAATAGACAATTGGAGATTACCTGTAACTAGAACCTAAAATGGACACATAATAGGACTTGCAATAAAGGCATCACATAGGCACAAAAAGGGACCTAGAACTGTCAGAAAGTGGACCTATAACTATCTTTTAGAAATGGACATATAACTGTCTCGCTAAAAATGGACTGGTGAAAATAATTTATATCTGTGTATCAATTACCAAGAAATAAATTAAATAAATGACCTGTAATAGAATAAAAGTAATTATAAGATAGTTAGCCCATTAGTTAGGCACCCACTAGATGAGTTGATCGGTCAATTAGGGATTTGCAATTGCTAAAGGTAGTGGTCCTCTGGGCCTTTACCAATATGATGACATAGGCAAGTGTAGCCACTGAGGTCCTAATAATTGGGCCATTGCACTAGGTCGATACAATGACTGAAGTTCACTAGCTGAGCCACTACATAGTATGATAATGATATTTCTGTCTATACAGGCATATCCCTATTATCAGACTAGATAGGTGCAACCACTAAGGTCTATAAGTTATGTCATACCCTCTGCCTATTCTTGAAGGAAATAGACAAGGCATGCTACTTCCAGTAGGTCACCCATCCTTAAATAACCTCAGGTTTTATTCATTTAACACTTATAACATATTGAACATTTTTCATCCTATCTTGGCTGACTAGTGGTTATTACTATACAGCCTTTTAATATTGCCTATTTTAGTCTAATAAAACACCATTTTACATCTATTATCCATTTTATAGAATTTTGGGTAGCATAACAGCTACCCAGGTGAAAAACCAAAAATTTTTCCTGCACAAAAAGCACTTCTATAAACATCACAGTCTAAAACCTTAACTCCTGGACCCTTCTGGTCCTCTAATACAGTCATTAATATAGTCACACAAAAATCACAGGGTCTTAGACCCATAGTTATCCAACAACTAAACATGCATATCTTTCTATCATAAGTTCAAATTTACATAAAGTATACAGTGTATTATATGAGCATCCATAATATATATCCACTATCTAATGCTAAACCCCGATATACATTAGTGCTTTTCTAAAATAGAACTAACAGAGTACAAAAACATATACCAAAAAGGGACTCAGCAACAGCTACACTGTACTAATGAAGCTAGATAGCTACCCTATCTATGACTTGCTCATCGAAACATCGACACGTTGAGTATACACTCAGTGGTGGAATTGACACAATAAATGCATGTCATGAATGCAAACACACATATGAAGTCACATGCATAGATACTTAAACTCTATAACCATTCCCATGTAGATTCATAAGGTCATGTATCAATTATATGCTAACTCTTATAGTGCCTTGTCATGCAAGTAATTAGTTCCTATTCCATCTCATCAATTGAATTGGTTAATCCATGTATCAATTCAATTGCCATTATTAATAGTTAAGTAGTGTTATATTAATCTAGTATAATGTTATTTAGGCCCATGATAGAAAGATTACACTTTAAGACATTAGATAGTGGGATCTATGTTATGCAGTTACCCACATTTTAGGCCTCGATAGCTGGACCTACTTGGTCTGATAGTAGGGATCAGTTCACTAGAACCTCTTAATACTGGACTGGCAAATAGCAAGGATCAGTCTCTAGACCTCCCAATACCTGCAAGTGGGATATCAAAGATCAACTCTGTGGAACCTCTCAATACCCCAAGTCAATATCTTCAGTATAACACTAGTGGATAGCAGGGATCAGCCCCGTGGGACCTTTTAATATCCACATAAAGCCAATGGGTAGCAAGGATCAATCTAGGTGGACCTCTCAATACTCGAGTGTGTAGGATTCATCCTTAGAACATTGGCAACTACACCTGCCATCACCTTAAACAACAGTGGCCCCAGAAGGACAAACATGCCTAGCAACTGTTAACTCCCTAGTTGACCAATCAGCCCATCCAGTGGGTGTCTAACTGATAGGCCATGTCTCTATTCATTATTCATTTATATAGCTATTATTCATTTTTCATCTTATATCATGTCATTAACCACACCTATATTCAGTTCTGATACAATTATACATATTTTCCCACTTAAGGCCGTTTGCTATAAAAATCACTATTCATTTGGTCACTTTTAGCTTAGTTACTATTCATTTGGTCATTTTTCGAAATCACACTTTCTATATCTCTAATTTCTAGCAACCATTTTATTCCACAATCCTCATTGCTCTATTTCTTGTCATCATGCCATCCTTTACACACATATGACCACCATTTCACACATCATTATCTATTGTCACCATTACACATTCTCTTAGGTTACCATTTCTCAAGCTACCAATCCATATATCTTGTTATTAGTATTCACATTCCTAGCATAAATTTTACATCTCATTTCTATGTCAATGCCATACCTAGCATGCCATACAGATGAATGCATATGCCATTCCATACATGCACACCATTTGGCCATACATAGCACACATACCTACACTTGGTTTCTTTCACCCAAATCATGCATACAATGTTATTTTCATGCTATTAACATAACCATACCATCCATTTACATCAATGACATGCCTAACACTAAGTTAAACCATTTCCATACATATGTATACATACAAAATCATACAAAACTACGTGGCATGCATCAGTTAAGTCAAGTCCACATACCTAGGGTGTGAAAACACCCCTTTCTCCACCACTTTAAGGCCTTTGATGGTGTTCCCCTTCAACACCTTCTCTTTGACCTAAACATAAAGGATTTTACCTTAGAAAAATTCTCAAAAGTTCTACACAACTCAAAATTAAAATAAAAAACCATAGGATTTCTTAGAATACCCTAAGCTATCTAAAAAAATAAAAAATGGAATTAAACCACTTATACCCAAATTTGTCACTATTCACCTCAAGTGAATTTCTCTCTCTCTAAGCAAGATATGGTGAAAATTCTACTTGATTTAGCTTATATGGATCATGGAGGGTTAAAAGCATATGAAATTTATGAATTTTAGTGGTGTATAGGAGGAGAGAGAAAGAAAAAAAATGTTGGGAGGGCTTTCTTGGGAATGGCATCATCTTTGGGAGCTTTTGGGAGAATGAAGATGATCTTGGCACATGTGCACCCCTTTTTATATTAGTGGGGTAGATGGCTTAGATCACGCCACTTAGTGATCTAATGGTCTGTATTCTCCCAATTTTAATTTAAACTTTAGAAATTCACAAACATTTCTCTAGACCTCCAAAAATACTCATTTCAGTTTTAAAAATCCTAGTGCCATTAAGAGACTCACAAAATTTCAAGTCAAAACTCCATCGGCAGCTATGGTTACTATTCATCTGCTAAATTAAATATTCTAAATAAATATCAAATGATCTCGAAAAATTAAAATTCCTTCACCACCATGTAGATAGGAATTTTTGAGGTCCAGGGTATGGTATTTTTGGGTCTATCCGGGTATATCTCGGGGCTGTCCTAGCACAACCTCGTTTTATATCACTATTCACTAGTTCTTAATCCAAAATGATTTATTAGTTTTGCTAAATTTTTAAATTATTTAATTTAATTTATTCCATTTTCTAACCTGTCAAAGTTTTATGACTAATACGCCCCTTTCTAGCCTGATTAAGGTGCCCTGACTAGCAAATAGCACTATTTATGCCACGAAGGTACTGTTCATGAAACGTAGACTTACGGACGTTACAATTCTTCCCCTCTTAAGAAATTTCATCCTCGAAATTACCTATTACGAAAAGAAAAGGGTATTGTGCTTTCATCTATTCTTCACTTTCCCACATGGCTTTCATGGTATTATGGTGTCTCCATAGCACCTTCACTAAGGGAATTGACTTGTTTCTCAGCTGCTTTATTTCTCTAGCCAAGATTTGCATCGGCTCTTCTTTATATGTTAAGTCTGGTTGTATTTATATCTCCTCTGCAGTTATTACATGTGATGGATTTGATCTATATCGCCTCAACATTGATACATGGAATACGTCATGGATTTGTTTTAACTCAAAAGGCAACGCAAATCTATATTCTAAGGGTCCCACACATTCCGTGATCTTGTAAGGATCAATAAACATGGGACTAAGTTTTTGCTTTTTACCAAATCTGAGTATCTTCTTCCATAGCGACATTTTTAAGAACACTCATTCACCGACTTCAAACTCGATGTCTCTCTGTTTTAAATCGGCATACGATTTCTGTCGATTTGAGATGGCTTTCAACCTATCCCTTATAATCTTAACCTTCTCTTTTGTATCTCTGATCAAGTTAGATCCCATAATATTACCTTCCCCCACTTCACTCCAAAAAAGGGGAGTTTTGCACCTTCTACCATATAATGCCTCATAAGGGTTCATTCCTAAGCTAGTTTGGTGGCTGTTGTTGTAAGCAAATTCAGCCAATAATATATATTGATCCCAATTGCCTCTGAACTCTATTGCACTGCTGCTTAGCTTATCTTCCAACACTTGTATCACCAGTTTTGATTGTCCATCCATCTGAGGGTGGAATGTTATGCTATATGTCAATCGAGTACCTAATGTTTCTTATAGCTTCTTCCAAAATCTAAAAGTGAAACTCGAGTCTCGATCTGAAATGATGGCCACTGGTACTTTGTGTAATCGTACGATCTCATTAATGTAAAGTTGAGCTAGCTTTTTTAAGGAATAATCTATCCTTACTAGAATAAAGTGAGCTATCTTTATTAATATGTCCACTCTCACCCATACAGCATCATATTTACTTCAAGTCAGTGGCAACTCCATTACAAAATCCATGTTGATCTTCTCTTATTTCCACTCAGGGATTGCTATCGAGTGTAACAATTTAGAAGGAACCTGGTGTTCAGCTTTCACTTACTGGGAAGTCAAACACTGAGCTACATATTCAATGACTTATCGCTTTATTCTTGGCCATTAGTAGTGGGGTTTCAAATCAAGATACATCTTTGTACTTCCTAGGTGTATAGAGTATAGAGCTTCATGAGCTTCCTTTAAGATTTGTAGTCTTAATCTATCTATTTCTGGTATACATAGCCTATTTTGATAGTAGAAGCTTCCATCCACACCTAATTCAAACCTAGTAGTCTTCCCTTCTTTGACTTTATTCATGGTTTGCACCAACGGTTCATCTCTCCACTGAGCCTCCTTTATCTATTGCTTAAAGTCAGGTTTAATCTGTATTTCAACCAAAATGGCATTTTTTGTTGTGTACTCCACTCTAGCATACATAAGCTTTAGGGTGGCAATGAGTTTCCTACTTAAGGCATCTACAATAACATTTGCCTTTTTTGGATGGTAGTCAATTAGACAATCATAATCCTTGATTAACTCCATCCATCGTCATTGCCTGAGATTTAATTCCTTCTGTGTAGGCAAGTATTTCAAACTCTTGTGTTCAGTATAAATATAGCACTTTTCTCCATATAGTAATGTCTCCACACCTTCAATGCAAATACAATAGCAACCAATTTTAGATTATGTATAGGCTAATTCTTCTCATGAGGCTTCAATTGCCTGGAGGCATATGCAATCACCTTACCTTGTTACATCAAAACACAACTAAGTCCATTGTGTGAGGTATCACTATATATCACAAACTTCTTTCCTTGTTCTAGCTGGGTAAGAATAGGAGCCTTCATCAACATTCTTTTCAATATATCAAAACTGGCTTGACATTTTATCATCTCATTCAAATCTCACGTCTTTTCTTATTAGTCATGTCAGTGGAGCTACAATCATCAAGAAACCCTTTACAAACCTCCGATAGTATCCTACCAATCCTAGGAAGCTATGAATCTTTGTCACATTCCTAAGAGGATTCCATTCTAGTATAGCTTTAACCTTACTTAGGTCCATTTTGAAACCCTTAGCTGAGGTAGTGTGACCTAGGAAAGCTATTTCTTCCAACCAAAACTCATATTTACTCAATTTAGCATATAATAGCCTCTCTCTCAAGGTTTACAACACAATTCTGAGGTGCTGCTCATGTTCCTCTCAAGTCCTGGAATACACCAATATATCATCTATGAACACCACAACAAACTGGTCCAAATAAGGCTTGAAAATCCGGTTCATCAGGTCTATAAAGGCTATCAGGGCATTTATGAGCCCAAATGGCATCACAAGGAACTTATAATGCCCATACCGAGTCCTGAAGGCAGTCTTAGGGATGTCACTCTCCTTAATCTGCAACTAGTGATATCCCGACCTCAAATCTATCTTGGAGAAGATACTAGCACCTCACAACTTATCGAAGAGATCATCAATTCTAGGCAACAAATATTTATTCTTGACTGTTACTTTATTCAATTACCTATAATCTATACACAACCAAAGCGACCCATCCTTCTTTTTCATAAACAATACGGGTGCTCCCCAAGGTGAGATACTAGTCCTGATGAAGCCTTTATCCAATAGTTCCTGCAACAACACCTTTAGCTCGTTCAACTCTGTGGTGCCATCTTATATGGTGTGATGGACACTAGGTTCATGCTAAGATATACCTCAATCTCGAAATCTAACTCTCGATGTGACGGTAATCGTGGTAGTTCATCTAGGAATACATTAGGGAATTCTAATACCACTGGTGTCTGGTCAAGGCTAGGTGTTATGGTACTGGTATCTACCATATGAGCTATGAATGCTTCACATCCCTTCTAAATGAGTCGCCTGGCTATAATGGCTAAGATGATATTAGATAAAGAGTTTTTTTTCCCACAACTATCACCTCTTATCCATCTATTGTCTGCAGACTCAACCTCTTTCTTTCACAGTCAATCACTGCTTTATGTTTTAATAGCTAGTCCATACCTAGTATAACATCAAACTCATGAAATGGAAGTTCTATCAGATTTGTTGGAAACATCTAATCTTGAATTATCAAAAGATAGTGTCTATAAACTATATTCACGTTCACACTCTACCCAATCGGGTTGCTCACTTGAATGTCTAAATCTATAGATTTTAGCTCTAGTCCCCTATCTCGTGCTTTTGTGGTGTAAATATAGGAATGTGTGGAACCAGGATTTCAGCTTCCTCCTAAGCATAAATAGCATACTATTATGCTAGAGCTCTAGCCTTTAACCTCGTCCTCTAACTAGTACTAGGCTATTCTTACCTCCTCTGTCTCGATCCTCTACTGGGTACTGCTATAGCTGATGCTTGGATCTGTGCAGCCTCAAGTTGTCTTTGAGGACACTCCTACTAAAAATGGTCTCTGGACCAACATACGAAGCATTCTCCTCTATTATACTACCAACACTGCCCCCAGTGTCTCCTATTGCAACTCCCACATACTGGAGGTGCACTTCTAACTGTGGATACCAGAGCACTCAAGGCCTACTGTAACAATCGAGGCCTAAGA
>CANXYI012220237.1:0-10459 GCA_948208565.1 Hura crepitans | reverse complement strand
TACATAGCAATTTTTAGCACAATGCACACCATTACTTAGTATTACATAACTTCATATTCTTAGGTATTCTTAACATCTACGTGGAATACATTTGTGTTGTGAATCATTCTTCCTATTAATCATTCCAATCCAAAGCATTCTTTTGATCACATGCTTCATAAATGCCATATTCTCATTATATCAATAATGCACTGGACACATACTTATTACATATTAAGTGAATATGAACATAATAAACTAACATGCACATTTTCACCACATAAGGGTTTTTCCACCCTTCATTCAATCAATTCTTATGCGTTCCTCATGCATCATAAATTTCATACCATTCACATAATTCATGCCATAAGCATTAAATACATATTCATTTCAAATACATCACATAATGCACATTGTGACCCTTATGCTTATCCATATTAATTTTGGGTTTATGAGAACTTACACTCACATTCTCATCTTTATCATCATACACATATTAAAAGACATGTAAAAATTATAGCATTGTCATTAAATCATTTCATTTATTCATTAAAATTCCAATTTCTATTAACATACTTTAACATACACACACACACATTTAGGGCATACATTTATTGAATAAATTAGAGTGATTACACTTACTTTATGAGTCAAAATACACACATGAGGTTAGATCATACCTTCTCCTTCCCTTTATCATTCCTTTTGTTACCTTACTCAACTGTAAAATACAGATTGGTTTTGTTAAAATCCACATAAAATCATATGATCACTAAAAGTTGATACCGATAACATAGAAGTACTCTTAGGCACCTGGGGAACATAAGAAAAATGATAAAGTTTGGAAAAATATAGCCAAATGAAAGATGGGTACTATTTATTGAGTTATGAAACCAAAATTTCTATGAGTTATTAAACCAAACTTTCTATGCAATCTTTCAATGAAATTTTGCTTCCTACTATTCCTAGAGACAGTGGAGGGGCTACCATTCAATTTTCATAGCATAATTTGGCTTATAATTGTAGATGGAAGAATTAAATATGGGAATTATGAGGGAGGTAGTGACAGTTAGAATAAGAGAGGAGAGGCAAGAGTGGGTTTTTCACTATTCATGTTTGACCAATTTTAACTTATATATATATGTGTGATTTTTGTGAGCTAATAATTATTTACTCTCTTCTTCCATTATTTCAAAATCGAACTCACTTTCTTTTCCTCTAATTTGCTTTAAAAAATGAAATCAATTATTGCCTCATAAATCTCTAAAAATCATTGCTTAAAAATCACAAAAAAAGCCAAATAAAAATGCCAAATTTCATGTAACTTGATTGTTGTAAAAATACTTTCGACCTCTAAAAATTTCAATTTTAGTGCTATTGGACTCGTTGGAATTTTTTAATATTAAGTTGTATAGGTTTCATAATTTTTGAGCAACTTTGAAAATTATTTAAAGTTTAGCTTTACCTTGGGCATTATTCCTAAGACATTGTCATAAAAACTTTCTTAGAGTTTTTAACTAATCAAATGAACTCCGATTGATTTCAAACTTTACCTAAAATTATTTTATGACTAGTACTTTCATCTAGCAACTTTAGTGCATCCTGAGTCTCAATAGCACTATTCATCTCAAGAAAGTACCATTCATAAAAATTATGATTTTTCAAGCATTAAAAGCATGAAGCTAGCACCCACTGTGAACTACTTATTTAGCGAAAAAACTCTATCAATCTCTCGATATAAGAGCATGAAAATATATCCATCCATTTCACAAGGTGCAAGTCTAGATTCAATTGATCAAACATAACATAATTAGATCTTAAGCCTTAACTGAGTGTGGATAAGCTAATTTTAAAAAAAAATGAAAGGAAAAGAAGCTCGCTAGATTGAAAATGCATAAAGGACAGCTTAAGCAAAAATTAGAGCATACCTCACTAGGTCAAAAACCCACAAATTGTGGTCTAGGAAAAAAATTAGAGGTCAAGAGAAAATGTTTAATTGGAAAATCTTTAGACAAGTTAATAATAAGGGTACCATACTGTTCAATCACATACATTTGCATGCTTATTAATCATATTCAGTCATTCTTCAACCACATGTGCTTAAGTGCTCCCCATGACAAATTGACATTTTTCCCAAACCTTGATTTCACCACCTTTCACTTGAACTCAACCTCCTAACACATTCCCTAACCTTTTTGTCACCTTAGCTTAACATGTTTCTTAATAAGACATCTTATTCACATTTTGCACCTTCACTTTTCTCAAACCCAAGTTTTCAATATGATGAGTTTGAGAAGAGAGTGATCCCAATAACAAAACAATACTGATTCATTCATTTAAACAAATTGTTACACATACATAAAAAAAATAAATTTACTCACTCACACTCATTTATATATCCATTTTAGGAAAAGAAAAACCCATTATGCCTATACATACATTTGCCTTCATCATTCATCAAGCACAAGAAGAACATTCATTCATTATAAGTAAAGATGCATTCATCATTCAATATACATTTGCCTTCATGATTCATCCATCATAAGAGATTATTCATTCATTCAAAAGTCAAATTCATCATATATTTGTCTTTCATGCATTCACGATTCATTCAAATTACTCATTCATTTGGAAGAAAATAAACCAAAACATATGCATTGCTACATTCATCAGAAATGCATTATTAAAAATTCAGTCAAACACATACCCTATCATATTCCTTTATCTCGAAATGATAAGGAACTAAAGCATATATCATCCATTCATTCACTCAATCACCACATTTATTTCCTAGAATTATCTCACTTAATAACCTTCGTGTTTCAACACTCATTCATCTAAGATAGGATATAGTTCATTCATTCATTCAAGTGAAAACTAGGTCTCATCCAGTCAATAGACACATACATACATTTGCACATGTATTAGCTTATTCACATACTTGTATTAATTAGGTATCAATAAATCTAGTATGTAGTCACATGCTTTAGGCATATAACATATATACACATTCATTAAGTTTACAAGAATTAGTGCAAACTTGTATTCATCATTCAATATAAGCACCTTATCCATATGTCAATCATATAGCTTACATAGCTTAAGAACATAAAGAGTAACATGCATGTGCACATCATTCAAGATACAGTCACATAGAATAGTCCCATTTATTCATCTAAAGAACAAATTTATCTATGCAAGCTACTACATTCATTCACACATGTATATCACTTAGTCATATAAGTCATGCACATTCACATGTATCAACCATATACATTTAAGCCTCTAACTCATGCATCAGTCATACACTTACATCACACACAACACATGTCCACATGATGTCACACATATACTTTCACAATATTAATGTCCTTAACACTAGATATGGCTTGAACCAATGTTCAAAGTTATAATTCAACTAGCTTATTTAGACTCATCACTAGATTCAATTCATTCAACTTATCCAGACTTATCACTAAATTCAGTTCAGTTAGCTTATCTAGACTCATCACCAGATTCAATTCAGTTAGTTTATTTAAACTCATCAACAAATTTGGTCTTGTTAGCTTCTTCAAACTCATCACTAGATTCAATTCGGTCAACTTATTATGCTTATCACCATATTTGGTTTAATTAGTTTATCTAGACTCATCACTAGGTTTGATTGGGTTAACTTATCTAGACTTATTAGTAGATTTGGTTTGATTAACACCATCAACTTCTTCAGACTCATCACGAGATTTGGTTTTGTCCACACTATCAATTTCTTCAAACTTATCACTAGAATCAGTTTGATCAACCCTTTTAGATTTATTAACAAAATTTGGTTTGGTCTATCTATAACGTACCAAACTAAAGTTAAGTAGGCACCTATATTTGGTGTAGTTTATCTTCACCTAGAGGTGAATAGGCACACATATTCATTGTAGTTTATCTTCATTTGGAGGTGAATAATAACTCATATTTGGTGTAGTTTACTTCAGTTTAGCATCTTAAAATTCCCTTAAAGGCATGCAGGCACCCATATTCTATGTAGTTTATCTTTACCTAAAGATGAATAGGCACCTATATTTTGTATATTTTTCTTTAGTTCAATATCTTGAATTTCCCTTAAAAGCAAGTAAGCATTTGTATTCAGTATAGTTTATCTTCACCTAGAGGTGAATAGGTACCTATATTCGATATATGTACTAGGTCCATATTTGATGTGGAAATCTCAAAATTAAGTACATTCATGTGTACTATTTTAATTTCTACATTTCCACATCACATAACAAAGTGGAGGCAACTATAGATGCCCTACTTTTGGGCCTATGATTATAACTAGAGATAGGTTCAAGCAATATAGTAAGCTACCTAAAATCCTAGTCCATGTAGACTAACCTAGTATATGTCTACTCAGACTTAAGCCATAAGGTATGTAGCTATTAACTAAGATCCAGAATAGAAAAGTAGAGCTTGTAGCCTTAAGCCCACCTGGACAAGTCAAAGCCCATGTTAGCATGAACTCAACCAAAAGCCTAAAATCTACACAGACAAGCCAAAGACCATGTCTACATAGACTACAATAGACCCAGCCTAGAAGTTAGCTTAAGGCCCATGAACCATTAGGGTAGACCTAAAAGCCTAGGTCCGCACAGACTCTATCTCCTAATCCAACACCGACTCTACCTCTTTACCCTTCACAAGAGAGAAAAAGGGGGGAGAAGAAGCTAAGAAGAAGAAGGCAATCAATAGGCTCTTAACCCACTATTCCAAGAGTCCAAAAGAGGACTCCAATGAAAAATTGATCTACTAGACCTTTACCCCACAACTAAAGCATAATTACTTCCAAAACTCTACCTTTTCCATTATTGCTTAAAGCTTATTCATAAGGTAAGATCTAAGTCCTCTAACTATTCATTCATATTACTTTTGTGAACTTATAATCTCCCATGATTGATCACATATGAGGTGATTTTATATAATCTCTATATTGATTATCAAAGTAGGTTATTATTTTGAACTATTTAATTATGTGTAATAACTTGTTAAACTATTGTAATCATTATATACTTGACATCCTAGTTGCACAAACTTATGTTAAGGCATGACAATGTTTGCATGGATTTAATATATTGATAAGCATTTGATCTAACATCCATGTAGACCATTGTTTGATAATAGTTTTCTATTTGCTTTGTATACCATATTTTAACATATTATGTTTACCATATTGACATGCTTGTATGACATTATCTTATTGTATGATTATTTTATTCCTTAACATGTATATTGTTGATGTTTTGGAAATAATGTGGTGCCCGCATGTACTCCCTTTCACAAGGATCATAGTCCATATGGATGTATACATTTTATGCATGCTTATTCTATTTTGTAGTCTACACGGACTCCTTTCCACAATGAATGTAGTCCACATGGACATATACTTTGAAGTCTAGTTCTCATGAATATCATTATGATGCATCCATGGTCTTATTTGTATGGTTAATTTGACATCCTCATTATTATAACCATTATCTCAACATGCATCTTGATTAGTCATATTTGTATTACATATGATGTTACCATTATGTTATTAGGTTCTCACAGACAATTGTTTATGGTACTAATCTTTCTCCATGAGTTGTATAAGAGTAATCCTTCTTACTAGATTAGAGGTCTAAACGAACATATTAACCATGATATGTTGAAGTTATCATGGATATAAGATTATGCCATAACGAGTCCACATGGACTTAATGACATTGAGATGGGACTAAACTTACCTTTTTCTATTTATTTGGTTTTCTAACATTTATTTCTCTTGATTATTAGGGATGTAATAGGTAGTTTAGTAACTTATTTTACACGCTAAAAGCCTAACTTCAAATCTAATAATTTTTTATCTAATTAATTGATGTTTTCTTTAAAAAAATGGTTTTGAGTTTTATTTAATAAAAGTCACATATAAATGTATTTTAACAAAGGCCAATCTCCTAGAGATGTGAGTTAGGCAATCAACTCCAATTCCTATGAAATCACTACTGATTATCAGGTTAAATAACAACAATTGAATGACCAAATTTTTGGATGTTAATACACACTAATGCTTATTGTATATTTTAATACTACAACTTATTTCTCTAAGTGAAAAGGTGACATATAGTCTAAAATGCTTGCTTGCATGATATGGGATTGATTAACATTAAAATATAAAGGAAGATATATTATAAGGGCATTAATAAGATCTAATTCTAAACCCTTTCTTGGTAAATGATTAGTGGTCTTAGTGTAGAGTTAGGTGGCAACTCCAAACACACACCACTTTTATCCCTGATAAAGTACAATAAATTTACAATTGCCTTTGCCACATCAAACTCTTTTACTCTTAATTGATAATAAGTAGACCTCATATCAATCTTAGAGAACACACAAACACACTTAAGCTCATTGAAAGGGTTATCGATCCGTGGCAACATTTGCTTCTTCTTGATGGTCACTTTGTTTAGCTAGTGGTAATCTATACACAACTGAAGAGTACCATCCCTCTTCTTCCCAAATAATATAGGTGCTCCCTAAGGCAAAACACTAGACCTGATAAAACCCTTATCAAGTAACTTTAGAAGCTAGATCTTTAACTCTTTTAACTCTATCGAAGCCATTCTATATGGAACTATCGATACCGAAATAGTGCCAAGTAACACTTTTATGCTGAACTTGAGTTCTCATTGTGGAGGCAAACTAGGCAACTCTTCCAAAAATACATCAACAAATTCTTAGACCACTAGTATGCTACTAGCATTTAGTTCTCTACTATAGGTATCAAACACATGAGACAAGAAGGCTTGACAACCCTTCTTTAATAGATGCCTTGTTGTCACTACCATAATCATATTAGACAGAAAGTTTATCCTCTCACCCACTACTATAATCTCAGCCCTATCATCAGCCTTGAGAGTTAACCTCTTCATCTTACTATCTACTATTGCCTAATACTTGGAAAGCCAATCCATACCCAATATCATATTAAACTTATCAAATGGTAGTTTGATAAGATTAGCCAAAAACTAGTGTCCTTGTACTATCAATGGACACTACTTGTAAACCTTATTTACTATGACATCTTGACCTAAGGGATTGCTAACGAAAATATTTATGTCTATAAGTTATAACTTTACCCGCTAATCTTGTCCTTATGGATGCAAACATAAGAATGTATAGACCCTAGATCAATCAAAGCTAAAATAGGTGAGTCGAAGAGATAAAATGCACCAGTTATGACATCTGGCTCATTAGCCTCCTCTTACGCCCTGATTACATACTATCAGGTAAAAGCTCTATGCTCAGCTTTAGACTCTACTATATCCCTCTAAGCTCCCTTAAGCTTATCTCTTCGATCTCCCTTTTAGCCTCAGATGGAAACTTATGTAGATCTATGTCTACCTTTAGCTCTCTTAGGATAGTCTTTACAGTAATGATCTAGTGAGCCACACTCAAAAGCATGCTCTTGACTTCTTCCACTAACATTCCCCCTTATGTCTTTTATAACAAGTGAAACACTAAATAACCTTACCACTCTTAGTTATTGAACCAGATGTATCGATTGCCTATGACTGCTGTCTAGTTTTAGCCTTGGTCTAACTTCCCTAAGCTGTCTTCTAAAACTAACCCTACTTTTATGACTATTGTTGAGTCCTAAACTGATTACCTCAAAACCTTTTGCTTGATTGCTATGCAAAACTAGATACTCTAGGTCTAGAAGATATATTTTTTTTCTAGCAATATTCTCACTTTTCCTTTTACACTCCCTCAATAGAGTGACATACTGCAACAAGCTGAGTAAAGTCCCTAATTTTCATAAGAACAACTTGAGACTTAATCTCAACATGTACCCCTTTTTCAAATCGTGTGGACTTATTAGCCTCTGTAGAGATAGTGTTCTTAGCATAATGGCTAAGCATAGAGAAGTCCTTCTCATACTCCATTATATACTTTTGCTCCTATTAGAGGTCTATAAAATGTTGTCTTTTGCCATCTAGATAATCCTTAAGAATTTCTTTCTTGTAGAACTCTTCTAGGAAAAAGTCCCAGGTTAACTAATCTTCCATCTTATACTTTGTCAAGTTATCCCACTATTTTGAGGATTCTTCTTGGTTCCTTCTGTAGGCGTATAATGTATCTGCTTCATCATCTTTTTAGAGCGATCCTACTAGTACTCAACTGTTCTAGGATCCATTTCAAATTTTCCTTTGAAATCCTCAGCCCCCATTCTATTCACACTCTTAAAATAATTCTTTTAAAGAGCTAACGGAACATCTTTGTAACATTCTGAAACATCGAGTTTATAAAAGATGTATTTTGTCAAAGAAAAGAAAAAAATATTCCCAATGTCGAGACATTTTGTGATGCATCCTACTAGATTTCTGAAGAAACCCAATAAGTGGCACACTTTCCATTAGGTCACCCATTATGAAATTTCTCCTTTTTTCATTCATTTAACTTTTACTTATTTGTTAATATTTAGCTCTATCATACTCCAAATATGTTCTTGTTTGTCCTTATACATCACTTAGGGTCATACCACATTATTATTACCAATATTTGTCAATTACAGGTCAATTAAGTTTTTTGCCTAAAAATCCGATAGCATAATAGCTATCTGGGTCCCTATCCAAAAATTGTAACATCTTTTAAACACTTAAATAACTTATTTTCCCATCTCCAAGACCTTTTTGGTCCCTCAAGTATCCACCTAACCTTATCATTCTATCAGCATCAACACAGGCTTGAGGCTACAATTAGATAAAGATACATTAGAGCCTTAGGCTCACATGCCATATCATTAATCAAAAGCAATCACACATTTAAAACATTCTAATTAAAACTTATTACAAAACATTATCTATGACATATATATACAAGCCACCAATACATAAGCTACCCACTCCCACTTAACTTTTACTTATTTGTTAATATTTAGCTATATCAAACTCCTAATTTTTTCTTTTCTGCCTTTATACATTACTTAGGGTCATACCATATTATTATTGTCAATATTAGTCAATTACATGTCAGTCAAGTTTTTTCCTAAAAATTTGGTGACATAATGCCTATCCAGGTCCCTATCCAAAAATTATAGCAACTGTAAAACACTTTAATAACTTATGTTTACATCTCTCAAACCCTTCTAGTCCCCTAGGTATCCATCTAACCTTATCTTTCTATCAGCATCAACACAGGCTTCGGGCCACAATTAGATAAACATAACTAAATCCTTAGGCTCACATGCTATATCATTAATAAAAAGCAATCACATATTCAAAATAGTCTAATAAAAACTTATTAGAAAACACTATCTATGACATGTATATATAAGCCACCTACACATAGGTTACCCACTCCTACTTAACTTTTACTTATTCATTAAGATTTAGCTCTATTAGACTCCAAATTTGTTCATGTCTATCCTTATATATTATTTATGGTCATACGATATTATTATTGCCAATATTTGTCAATTACAAGTCAGTCAAGTTTTTTCCTAAAAATCTAGCAACATAACGGCTTTCTGTGTCCCTATCTAAAAATTGTAACATCTGTAAAACACTTCAATAACTTATTTTCACATATTCTAGACCTCTAGGTATCCACCTAACCTCATTATTCTATTAGCATCAACAAAGGCCCTAGGCCATAATCTAATAAACATACATTAGTGCCTTAGGCTCACATGCCATATCATTAATCAAAAGTGATCACACATTCAAAACAGTTTGATAAAAACTTACCATAAAACACTATCTATGACATGTATATACAAGCCACTATTACATAGGCTACCCACTCCCATTTAAGTACAATGAGTGCAAAAGCTATACAACACATTTACATAACCTTCTATCGAATATCCTCTGAACTCTAGCTGCATGCTTTATGTGGCTGCAACATGCTTATCCTTACCTACACAGTGAAATAAGTACACTAAGTATATAATATACTCAGTGGTGAACTCAAGCATTTAAAACATGTTATACATTTCATTTATGCATATATTAGGTTATTACCATCTATTCTAGGTTATTAAGTCCACAATTTATTTTTCTTTGCCTAAAAGACTAAAATACCATTTTTATTAGTACATAATAGATTAACATTTACTTAATCAGTTAAAATCAAGTAAATTATGCATTTAAGCTATTTCCAATAACAACAGTCAAATAATTGAATTTTTAGGTTAATAAATGGTATACATGACAAATTACCAAAATGCCTATGATGATATATACTAATCATTCATTTAGATAACTTTGTCAAATTATGCATTTTATTATTTTCTAATATCATAATCAATTTGTATATATAGTTTATTCAATTAATTTAATTGGCTTGACTAGAAAGATGACACTTCAGTACACTGGATTTAGAGGGAATAAAAAAGTTATGTAATGATCCAGATTTTGTACCCTAATCGCTGCATCGGCCTAATCAAGTTAATAAA
>CANXYI012219962.1:0-10413 GCA_948208565.1 Hura crepitans | reverse complement strand
ACGAGCAAGCACCATGAATGATATCATTGAGATATTGAGAAATAAAATAGTACTTTTACATGGGAGCTAAGCGACATCCCTAGCATAGACCCAAAGCATATAGTAGATATATTAAATATGGACCCCAAAGTGAAATTGATACAACAAAAGAAAAGAAAACAAGCGTCCGAATGAAGGTCTATCATCAAAGAAAAGTCAGCAAATTGCAAAGAAATAAAGAAATTAAAGAAGTTCAGTTCCTAAAATGGGTCTCAAATATGGTTCTAGTAAAAAAGAAGAACGGGAAGATAATAATGTGTGTCAACTTCACTTACCTCAATAAGGCATGTCCAAAAGATAGCTACCCATTACCAAGCATAGATAAATTGGCAGATTCAATAGCCAATAACAAAGTCTATAGCTTTATGGACGCCTCCTCAAGATATCATCAAATAACAATGCTGGAATTAGATCAGAAAAATATGTTTTGTCATCGATGAAGGGTTATTATGTTACAAAGTCATGCCCTTCAGAATAAAGAATATGAGAGCCACTTACGAAAGGTTGGTAACAAAATGTTTAAAAATGAAATAGGCAGGTCAGTTAAGGTATACATTGATGATATGATAGTTAAAAGTACCAGCAAAAAAAGCCATGCACTCTATCTGAAGAAAGTCATATAGATATTAAACAATTATGATATAAAGCTGAACTTAGAAAAATGCACATTAAGAGTAAAATTGAGAAAATTCATGGGCTTCATGTTCAGTTGAAAGGGAATAAAAGAAAATCCAAACAAGATATAAGCTATTATGGATGTGCATCCATAAAAAACCTTCATAAAGTGCAAAAACTAAATAGAAGAACAACAACTCTAACAAGGTTCATTTCATGCTCTGTGAAGAGGTGTATTCCATTCTTCAAAAAGCCCAAGAAAACAAAGAATTTTAAATAGGACAACGAATGTCAAAAGGTATTTGACGAATTAAAAATCTTTTTAAACAATCCACCCCTTATGAGTCAACTAAATCAAGGAGATAAATTATACTTATACCTCTCCACATCAGGTGAAATGATTGCGTCCGTACTCATTAAAGAGGAATCAGGACAACAAAAACTAGTTTATTATGCCAGTCAAGTTTTACAAGGCAAAGAAACACAATCTAGCAAAATGAAATAATTATTGAAAGCATTAATAATGAGCCTAAACAAACTAAGACATTATTTTGAGGTGCATATAATAGTAATCCGAATGGATTACCTGATAAGAAAGATTTTGTAAAAGCCGAATTTAGAGGGAAAAATTGTAATGGGCAATAAAACTCTAATATTACAACATAAGATTCAAGCCAAGAACAACTATAAAAGCTCAAATCCTCATAGACTTTATTGTGAATTTATAGGGGAGGAGCATGTTTCAGAAGAAGCAAAGCCAACTGGGTAGGGATTATATATAGATGGTGCCGTAATAGAAAATAAAGCTGGAGCAAGTGTCATACTCAAAGGACCATATAATATTAAAATTGAATACGCCATAAAGATGTCATTTAAAGCATATAATAATATAGTAGAATACAAGGCATTCATCTTAGGTTCAAAGATAGCCAGAGAAGTTTTTTCTGAAAGAGCTTATAATAAAAGTGATTCATAACTAGTAGTAAACCAAATAAATGGAAGCTTCGAGGCAAAATAGGAAAGCATGGCAAAGTACTTATCGAAAACCAAGGAATGTTTAGCTAAGTTAAACCAAGTCGAGACAATATGGAATATCTAACAAATTCTAAGAGATGAAAACTCTGAAGCAGATGAATTAGCCAAAGTAGCAATAAATTCCCTTACACTTAACAAGAGAATAATGATAGAAGAAAGTATAGCCCTATAATAGAAGAAATCGAGGTACACCAAATATTGGAACAATCCGATTGGATAAAAGAAATCAAGCAATATTTAGAAAAGGAAGAACTACCAAAAAAAGAGAATGCAACATGGAGAATCATTCAAAAAGTGTTGCAGTACTCAGTAATAAATGGGCAATTATATAAAAAAGCCCAAATGCATCCATGGCTAAAATGTGTAACTCTAGAAAAAGGCAACTACATAATTTGTGAAGTTTATGAAGCAATATTCGGATGTCGTGCCAGCACCCAATCAATTCACAAGAAATATTACTATCCAGTTATTATTGGCTTACGATGTGTAAAGATACAAAAGACAATTCAAAAATGTCCACAATGTCAAATTCATGAGAAAGTTATAAGGAAACCCTCAGTAATGTAAGGCGAAGAAAATTTTTGATAGTCGCAATAGAACATTTCTCTAAGTGGGTGGAGGTAGAACCGATAGCCACAACAACTACTAATAAAGTTAAAAACTTCACATAAAGAGAAATTATCTGTAGATTTGGCCTAACCAAGGTAATTATAGTCGATAATGGTTAGCAGCTTGACTCAGCAATATTTTAATAATTTTGCCACAACCTCAAAATAGAGCTAAGATTCACTTTAGTGTTTCACCTACAAACTAATGGAATGATAGAGGTAACAAACTAATCAATTTTAAATGGTTTGAAGAAAAGGTTAGAAGAAGCCAAGGGAAATTGGGTCAAAGAATTACCAAGTGTTATATGGGTTTATAGGATAACAGTCCAAACGGCCATAGACAAAACTCTGTATTCTTTAACTTACAGAGCCTAAGCAATAATACTAGTTGAAATAGGGCTCCTTTTGTACAAAGTCAATATGTTCAATAAAAATGCAATAAAGAAGAACAGAAGGTACACCTCGACATAATAGAGAAAAAAAAGAACTAGCCTTGATCAAAATGAATGCTACAAATAGAAAATCACCTAATACTTTAACAAAAAGATAAAGGAAAGAAAATTCAAAGTTGGAGACTTAGTGCTCAAAAAGGCAGAAATAGGACAAGGCAATGTAAAAGTTGGCAAACTAATGCCCAATTGGGAGGGACCTTATAAAATTTCACGAAAGATCGGGCCAACTACGTATAAGCTATTAATTGTAGAAGGGAAAGAAATCCTTAGGACATAGAATAGTGATAATCTCAAAAGGTATTTTGTATTAGTCAAAATACTAGAGCATAGGCCATTTGGATATGGCCATAGATTGCTAATAATCTTCAAATAGTATATACATTGTACTTATATTTATATAAATAAAAAAGAGAATTTGCAAAAAAATAATTGTTTGACAAAAATTCTATAAAAAGGCACAAGTAAAGTAAGCAACTTAAAGAAAATCGCCACAAGGAAAAGACCACTATAAGTATAAGTGATGGACCACTCATAAAAGGTGAACCAAAAAATAAATTTTTCCAAATAATGATCGCAAGTCATAATAAGCGCATAGCCAATCGAATTATATATGTTAAGGCAAAGCATAAGAAAAATAACAATCATTTAAAAAGAAAAGTAAATTTTCATTAAAGGTTCTTTACATTCTAAAAGAGAATATACAAATGTAGAAATAAAAAAGAAAAAAACTAAGACTTTTTACAGTATGAGCTTGGAATCCGCAAGATTAAGAGGGCTACCTTCATCCTTATTAGGGAGTTCTAAGTCTTCAACCCAAGAGAAATCCATCTTAAGATGCCTTTTCTCCAGCTCGATTTGAATATTAAACTGTATCAAGTTGACTACACCTCCGAGTTCTTCAATGACTTCTTTTTCTTTAGCTAGCAGATTGGCTTGGTGGCAAGACTCCAGATTATCATATTTATTCTTCTCTATAGAAAGCTCATCTTCAAGGGACTTAATCTAAGCCTTCATATTAGCTTGTCTCTTTTTCAGCTTTTTAAGATAGTCGGCCTGCGAAATCATCAATTGTTTAGATTTTTCAAGCTCTCAAACCTTTGTCTTTAGTTTTTGAGACTTGGCATTAAGCTCTTTTTTGCTAACCTCAAAATATATGATATGCTTATCGTAAAGCTTCTTCAAGGAGGTGGCAAGTTGGATACCCTAAATATTACAAAAATATCTCAATAAGTAAAATTGAAATAGCATAAAAAGAAAAATAGGAAATAGAAAGGAAGATGGTTACTTCTAAAATGTGGTTGGTGCATAATGTTGCCAATTCATCGAGGTTGTCATAAGTGGCTTACCTATCTTTATCTTCGACTATATCTACAGAACGCCTAAAGTACTGTGTAATTAAGGGAATCCTTATTGAGGCCTTTTTTCCAATTTATTTTTCCAAAGCTTCCTTCATGTTGAGAATGGCAAAAAAGCTGATAAGGGAACTATTCGAAGGTAACTATTTCGAATCAACTAGAGCCCTGGTCAGCCTGATGATATCCACAATAATCCAAGCGATGGATGGAGGTTCGATACTAATTATCAAATTAGGAACAGTAAGGATCAGCAAATCTTCCATAGGAAGCTTGGATGGACATTCTATCATATGATGTTTTCACTTTTTGGACTCCACCTTGGCTTTTTTTGTTGCCTCTTTCGATTCTCCCAACTTTAAGGTCTTTATATCTCCGATACCTATAATAAAAAGAGGACATCAAAAAAAGTAAGTATACAAAAACAAAAAAAAGTAATATTAAAATAAAACTCATTAGAAATTAAGGGAGCAATTTGGCCCTTAAGAGGATAGAAATGTGATAAGACAAGTTTGGTAGAATAAAGGGAATTTTTAACATTATATAATAGGGTGGCTTTACGTTATGGACGTGAGCATACTGGTATGTAAAATCCTTACATCAATAACTCTTTCCATTCAGCATACAGGAAAGTTCCCCTAACCCTTTTTAGATTTAAAAAACAAAAATTTTTCTTTCCATCCTTTTATAAAAGTGTTTAAATCGAATAGAGATTCGTTGTTTCGAGTGGTGAAACTTACAAAAGATTTATCTACTTTGTGAGAGAGGTAGTAAAAATAACTAAATTGTACTAATGAAGGAGGAATTTGGAATTGTGTACACATAGCCCTAAAACAAGCCAATATAGCCCAGCTATTCGGATGAAGCTGGTTGGGAGCAAAATTATAAGATTTCATTATGGTCTTATAAAAGGGATAAAAAGGTCGGTGGAGACCATATTCGAAAAATGATTTCAAAAGGGCAATTAAATTATTAAATGGGTTGTTAGTAATTGTAGTGTTGAGAGGAGGTTTAACTATGACGGAGTCAATAGGAATATCATAATGATCTCTTTAGGCAAGAGACCGGACTATGGATTTAGAATGGGCAACAAAAAAAGTTAGTTAAGGAATAGAAGTAGTTGATGGTTGGGAAATGACGATCCCCAATTTTTTAGGAACAGGAACTCGAGGATGGAGTTCGAAAGAGTGGGTTATTTCTGAGGATTCTGAGGAAAAAGTCGAGGTGCTTGAGGATTTAACAGTGATTGGTTGATTATTCGAAGTAGACATTTTGGTAAATAAGTTATATACTTACTTAAAAGAATGGGAATAGAGTGATAGGTATGTAAAAGAAAATGAGATACAAAAATTAGGGTGAAAATGCTCTTTTTATAAGCAAGAAACGCATTGTAACAAGCATAAGATAGCCGAAGAGTCACCTCGATAAATGTAAATGCCTATCGTCAGCAATAAATGCATTAGAGGTTCCTAAATCAAGAGCAATCTTCCCATCGAACTAGCCGGTGGAGCAAATGATAGTACATAAAACAAGGATTCTTCTCATAATAAGATTCCTATTCAGATAAGGAATAAAATACACCTCAGTGATAGAGGAATCAATATTCTATATGGATGAGAAAATACAATCCTTTAAGGATTGAATAACTATTCAAACAATATGAATAAGAGCCTATATAAAAGGGTAAAAGCCTATATAATTGGTATGTAAATTAATCTAGAGTCTAAGAGTCCTTACTCTCAATCAACCTAGCTAAGTTAAGAATCAGAATCCTAATCTCGAGAGAATTAAGGGTTAGATCTCATCTATTTTGTAAGTTGTTGGTATGAATTCACTTCTTTAATATACCATAATTCAAACCGACAGTTCTCTTCATAAATTTAAAGTAATTTAATAGCTATCAATAATGAACAAAATTGCTATAATTTAAAAAATATATGGACAATATTTTTTTCAAATAGAAGTAAATAACACACACACATATATATAAGCGTTTCTAATCTAAGAGAATATATATATTGACAATGTACTTAGGATGCATTTAGACATTTTATGTTGATATAACATTGAGATGGATCTTATCAATCTTAGATCACTAAGTGATTCTTTATTACATTAGAAACTTATCATCATGGTCTAAAAGACAAACTAACTACATAAGCTTATTTATTATCCCCTGAGAAAAAAATTTTAAATATTAAAAAAATTAAACTATTATAATTAAAATATGGAAGAAAGAAAATATGCATTAGGAAACTTATTATTCTTATTATTGTTGTCATCTGAATGATGCAGATTAGGTATATATAAGTAAAAAAAAACCTATTAAATAAACTTTGAACATGATATGAAAATTAAATAGATAGAGTCTATTTATAAGTAATTATTCTATTTATAAGTAATCATCCACTTATATTATACCAAAGCATAAAACTTTTTTTTTTCTACCTTTCTTATTTTGACAAGATGCACTCCAAAATTAAATAACTACTATTTTTACTTAACTAACAAACTAATATAAACGCAAACTTGTAAATTTTAAATTTTATTATTATAACATTATTAGGAGAAGTGTTTAACACTTTCTCCTAGATTTCTGGTTATATTTTCTATTTACCTTTTATATCATTCATGGAACATACATCTATCTATAATTTTAATTTTAAAATCATATGTTTCAATATCAATTGTATATTTATTATGCAAAAAATAAAGAATATAAAAAAATTACTAAAAAAAAGTATTTAGCAATTCTATATTGCTACCGAAATAAAATTCTTATTTCTCACAAAAAAAGTAGATATTATGTCCTTGCCCAAATGTGGATCAATAATTTCTCCAACCATATATATATATATATATATATATATATATATATATATATATAAGCAAAATAGTGAGAAGCATAATGAAACAAAGTGTCATTCTCTCAAATTGTCGTTTGGTTTATTGTGGAGGAGAGAAGTATTATAATATTAAAATAGACCAATTGATATGAGTGTTTTAAAATTCAATATTTATACATTAATTTCAATTTTTTTCTTAGTTAATGCAAATTAAGAAGTTTATATTTTGCATATTCTCTCTCTGCAATAATTATAATTTCATTTTCAATATTTATATTCCATACACACACACACACACACACAAAAGTAGTGAGAAGGAGAAAAAAGCAAGTGTCATACTTTCAAATTGTCATTTGGTGTATTGTGAATGAGAGAAGTATTATAATATTGAAATGGACCAATGGAGATGAATGTTTTAAAATTCAATATTTATACATTAATTTCAATTTCTTCTTATTTAATGCAAGTTAAGACATTTATATTTTGCATCTTCTCTCTACAATAATTATATTTTCATTTTCAAACATTTGCATTTTTTTCTTCTTCCTCCATAGATATTTAAAATACAAGATTTATTTATTTAAATTAAACACTATTAAAAATATAATTAACTATAAAATTGGAACTTTATTATAAAAGGGCAAAAAAATTATACATTTTTTGTGAAATTTATTTTAAAAAATGCCAAATTAAAAATTTTAATTACAAAAATGAAGAAAGATGAATACAATTTGAAAACTCACGAAATTTATTTTTAGATGTAAATAAAATAAAATAATAGAAAAAATTAGATTTAATAAAAATTGTCAAACACAAAAGATAAAAAAGAGAGAAAATTAGTCTTAATGTATAATTAAGACTAATTTTGATAAAAAAAAAAGGGTCAAACAATAATGTATATTTCATAATTTTGATAATTATAAATAAATATTAAACATGTAACAATAATGTATAATTAATTAATTATGCTATTATAAATAGATGAGTGCAATATGCTTATTTAAGTTAATTCTTTTTCACTAGAAATAAAGAGAAATAACAACAATTAAAAAGTAATAAGCCTAAAAAAGGCACTAGCTAAGTTGCTCAAAAGTAAAATAAAAATTGCATGAGGAGCAAGGTCATGCCAAATCAAGAGCATATCTTGAGAGATGACACATATTTCCTAATAATTTAGGCGAAGAAATAATTTTTACCTTTATTTGTTGATTTTTTTTTTGTTTCATATTGTTGAAACTTATCTTAATTAAGATTGATTGAAATTTATGTACATGAGTGGTCTTAAGTTTTGATGTTACTATTTGTTTAATTCATTGAATATTATGAATTTATTAATTCAATATAAGTCTTTCTAATTACATGTATTTATGTTTTTTGGTATTATTCTATATTATTATTTTGGCATATTACTGAGAATAAATGCACTATATATATTCAAACCATGATAGATGAACACGATAATATTGATACTATTAATTTTTTAAGTAAATAATAAATTGATTAAAAATCAATATTTTGTTGGTTTAAGTGATTAAATATTTCTTTTTTTAAATAAAATATTAAAATCAACTATTTTTTAACAAAAAAATTAGTATTTAAAAAATTTTAGTCTTATAATTGATCGACTTAACTTGAATTAGAATAATTAAGATCTGTAAATTTTAAATGTTAGATGTTAAACAAAAAAAATAAACTCTAAAACATGATGATGTAGATTTAAACTAACTTTGTCATTAAAATTGAATTATTAAAATATTTAATAGTACTTTTTTTTAAATGCAAATATTTAAGGATATGGTTTTTTACTATTTTGTTACATAAAAATTTTAATATTGATGATAGTGGTTATTCACAAATCAGTATCATTATATTTGCTTTGATGAATTATGCTTCATATTATAAATATAGTCTCGATGTAATTATTAAAATTATAATACATTAATTACATAAATTAAAATTTTATGGCTAATTTATTTCATTAATAATAATAATAATAATAAAATGAAAATCGATTGTCAAGTGGTACATTTATTTTTCTTGGTAGACGAGTAGTAGTAAGAAGAAATCATATTTATTAAAAAAAATTAACGGTAATTACCTTATTAATTAGTTAGTGATAAAAATTTTGAATGATTGAAATTTAATTTTCAAAAATCTTAAATTAGTTCTAATTTATATTGTATAATGCGTACAAAATTAGCTCTTTTAAAATAATGAAAAAAGAAAAAAATCAACTATAAATGTTAAAAAAATTTTAAAAAATTATAAGTAGAAAAGGAAATAAAATTTAAATGCGATTAAAAAATTATAAACTCATGTATTAGACTTAAGAACATAATCGAATTTATAATAAATAACACTAATTGATATGAAGACTAAGCATATAAGGAAATTGCAAAGAAGAGAAATAATTGTCATTTTAGAGTATTTTTCAGAAAAGGACAATATTATCTTTTTATACAATTTGGTCAAATTATAGATTATATTTTCTAGCCAATAAACTTTTTAATTTGTTTACTTCTTTAATATTTTATTTCATTGGATGCATTTATTTATGTCATGATTTTTTTCTTACACGTATTTGTGTGTTTTTGAAATAAATAGTTTAAATTTATAAATGTTATAAAATATTTTTTTTAAGTAGATCGATTAAAGGTTTAGGTAAGTTGATTACAAAGAAAATGTTTGTTTTCTTATACTATTTTAACTATAATATATTCAAAATATGTTACTAATGATATGAGCATATGCGAAGAGAATGTAAAAGCAACAAATTTAATCACAAATAAAGTATTTAAAGTTATTAATAATAAAATTATTAGAATGTAATCTAAAGTTACTAATCTAGAGTTAGTAATAATAAAATTATTAATTTGACACTAATAATAAAATTTATAGGTGGCCAACAAGTTAGGTGGGACGAGTTGGCTTATAAACGGATTAATAAATTGTAGATAAGGTCGGGTTGGTTCATTGAACCAAACGCATCATAAATGGGTCATGGCCTAAACAAGTCACGTCATATAATATTAATTTTTCAAAAAAATTCATTAAAAATAAAAAATATGCATATATAGCATAAAAAAATAATCATTTTTACAATCAATATTATATAAAAGTTATAAAATAACAAGTAAAATAAATAGGTCATGACCCAAATGTGATGATTCAAATGTATTGAGTTGGATCAAGTTAATTTGTAGGTCAAACAGATCAGATCATAAATAGATCATACAATGAATTGAGTTTGATTTAGGTCAATTTTTTAGATTAAACATATCAGATGCACATATCGAGTCAATTTTTAACACTCCTAATAAAATTATTGGCTTTTGTTATCAATATATATATATATATATACTAGAAATGAGATACTTGAGATGGGTATAACTCAACTCTATGAAAAAAAAAAAGATCCAAAAGAGTTTTAGCCATTCTCTACTTCATAGGCGTGCTCAATTTTTAC
>CANXYI012219869.1:0-10877 GCA_948208565.1 Hura crepitans | reverse complement strand
AATACTTTTTTGATTACTACCTTATCTTTAAATATGTTATGTTGTACCTAAGCACTACACTATGTATAATTTTGTTTGAAGTAAAAGTTTTGGAGTCAAGGTATGTCACTCCATATTTAAGATAGCTAGTGACCTTAAGTCTAAGGATAATTACACCACTGATATGATGAGATACTTTCATTAACTTAGATTAAGTATCTATATGAAGATTTTATGATGGGTCTCTAATGTACTTACTTCCTATGTAAGCATCCATATGTTAGCTTTAAGCATCTATAAGTTTATAGCTTATGAAAACTACTGCTTGAACCAATCAAGAAGAATAACATATACTGATCTATCTGCATTAACAATGTCCCATCTTATTAATACGATGACCAGGGATATTTAGGCATATCACATTTGAATGCAATAAGAATATCATATAATAAACACTTCATGATTTCCTCTGTAGTATAATTTTATATTAGGGACTTTACAATGTGGTTTAAGACATTGTAAACAATTATAGGCAATATATAAAAGTACCATGATATAAAAGAGAAATGCCTTACAATATAAATTCACTAGGTTTGAATACATAAATATAACCCTATTACATTAGCTTTAAGGTATACTTCTAATAATCTCCCACTTACACTAGAACCAATCACCTTTATACTTAATGCCAATTGCATTTACATATTAATCAAACTTTTCTTATGATAGTGCCTTTGTGAGAGGATTATCTATGTTTTGATCTATTGGGATCCTTTTAATTTTCAAATCCTATTTATTGACAATCTCTCTTATCTAATGGTAACATTGAAGAACATGTTTAGATCATTAATAAGACCTGGTTCATGAGAATGTGCAATAGCCCTATTATTGTTACAATATAGTGGTATTTGATCAACAATACTTGAAACCACTCCAAGTTTTCTAATAAACTTGTTAATCCAAATGGCTTTTTTAACTACATTAGAAGTCGCTATATATTAAACTTTTGTGGCAAAATCTACAATTGTATCTTGTTTGAAACTTTTCTAAAAAACTACTCCACCACACATAATGTATACATATCTAGATTGAGATTTACAGTCATCTTTTGGAAGCTAACATTAGTATACCTACTAACTTATAGATCTCCTTCTATATAAATCAAGAATAGGTACTTAGTCCTCCTCAAGAACCTAGGGATATTCTTGATAGCTACCCAATGTTGCTTTCTATAATTGGATTGGAATCTACTCGTGACACTTAGAGGAAATGCTACATTGGGTCTTGTACATACCATTGCATGCATGATAGATCCTATAGCTAAAAAATATGGGATCTTAGTCATATGCTCTCTCTCTCTCCTCTTATGTCTTAAGAGACATAAATTTAGAAAGGTAGTTTTCATGCAACATAGGAATATAACCTTTCTTAGAGAGATCTATGCTAAACCTCTTTAGCATATTGTCTATGTATGTAAATTGTGAAAGACAAAGTAACCTTGTGGAAGAAACCTTTTAGATCTATCTCTATAGATCCTAATCCCCAAGATGTAGATTACTTCTCTACAGTCTTCCATAAAAAATTATTTACTCAACCAAATCTTAACTTACTAGAGGATAGAGACATCGTTTCCTATTAGTAGTATGCCATCTAAATGCAACACAAAGAAAATGATTGCACTCCCACGGAACTTTTTGTAAACACATGGTTCATCCATATTTTTTGAGAAACCAAACTCTTCGATTGTCTTATTCAAATTGATGTTCTAGCTCCTAGATGTTTACTTTAGACCTAATTGCTATCTTTGGATGTAAAACCTTAAGTTTGTGTCATGTACACTTCCTTTGAAATTTTTCATTATGGAAAGTAGTTTTTACATCCATTTGCTAGATCTCATAATCATAATAAGTAGCAATAGCATGTAGAATCCAAATGGATTTAAGCATCAAAACTAGAGAAAAGGTTTCATCAAAGTCAATTCCTTGTCTTTGACGATAGCTTTTGGCTACCAATCGAACTTTATAGGTAATCAAATTACCTTTCATGTTATTCTTCTTCTTGACGACCTATTTGCACATAGGTTTTATACCTTTAGGTGGATCAATGAAGGTTTATACCTAGTTATCATATATGGAATCCATTTCTAATTTCATGGCTTTAAGCCATGAGTCTAATTCTAAACTCTTTAGAACCTCCTCATAACTAATAGGCTCATGGTCTTCTACTCTAAGTTAAAGAGAAATCCAAGAATAGTCATAACCCAAGTAGATCATCTAGGAACTTATTTTTCCATGGGTTCTTCTATTACCTCATCACTATGAGTAATATAATTATGATCAATCAGTTGATTTACTTCAATTTATTGATCTTGAACTTCATTAAGTTCAATTTTTTTTCCTTTGACTTTCATGAGAAATACTTTCTTTAAAAAGACTGCATGCTTTGAAACAAATACCTTTTGCTCCAAAGGATAAAGAAGTAGTATCCCAAAGTTTCCTTTGGATACCTTATAAATAAGTATACGTTAAACTTAATCTCAAGCTTATCTGACATTATTCTCTTCACATACTTTAACATCTGAAAGAATAGGTTTCATGTTATACTATATCTCATGTGGTGTAACATCAATTGACTTTGATGGAACTCTGTTTAAAATATAAACAACAATGTCTAGTGTACACCTTTAAAAAGACATAGGTAATCTGCAAGATGTATCATGGATTAAACCATATCTAATAGAGTTTGATTTCTTCTTTTAGATACACTATTATGCTGAGGTGTATATAGAGGAGTCCATTAAGATAATATACCATTATCTCTCAAATAACCTTAGAATTCTGGACTTAAGTAATCACCACCTTTATTAGATTGAATAGTTTAATACTCTTGCCAAGTTATTTATCAACCTCATTTCTAAATTCTTTGAACTTTTCAAAGGCTTCAAACTTGAACTTTATCAAGTACAAATACCTATATTTGTGAGTGACCATCAATAAAGGTAATAAAGTATAAGAAACCTCCATATGTATATATTGTCATTAGACCACATACATCTGTACATATGAGTTCTAATAACTCACTTGCTTACTCACCCTTTTGAGAAAAAGGTGATTTTGTCATCTTGCCTAATAAACAAGACTTGCATGTATCATATAATTCATAATAAAATGATTCCAAGCTACCCTCCTTGTGTAACTTACTCATGTGTTTCTCATTTATATGGTCAAGGTGACAATGCCATAGAAAAGATGGCATTAGGTTATCTATCTTAGTACTAATGTTATACACTTTTTTATGTTTATCCAAAACAAATATTTCCATTATATATTGTACCTGAACAATAAAACACATTATCCCAGTAAATAGAACAACCCTTATTCTTATTAATGGAAATATCAAAACCTTGTTCAACAAGACAAGAAATTGAAATAATGTTTCTAGGTAAAGAAGGAATATAATAACAATTATCTAAAATTAATTTATGTCTAAAAGGTAAAATAAGATTATATGATCCTATAGCTAATGTAGCAACTATTACTCGATTTACTACACATAGGTCTATTTTTCCTTTTTCTACCTTCCTATTGCTCCTTATTTCTTGCATAGAAAAACCTAAGTGAGAACCACATTCAGTATCCAATACCTAAGTTTAGTTATTAATAGCAGTATTAGTATTAATTTTAATCAAATTAATACATGAAGTTAAAGCAACTCATTACTTCTCCTTCTCATAAGACTCCAAGTAGGCCTTGCAATCATACTTCCAATACCCAAATTTTTCGTAATGGAAGTATGTGGCTTCTATGGCAGTCATCTTTTCTAGCAGCTGAAGCGGCAATAACAACTTGTTTTCCCTTCTTCTTGCTAATCCCACCTTGGGTACTAGTTATCTTTTTCTTATTGTTCTTCTTTTTCTTGTCCTTAAAAAGTAATGAACTGATAACCATAACCGCCTTAGAAGACTATTTCTTAATAGCATCTTTAATAGTCTTAAGCATATTAATTAGCTCAGAAATTATGGATGTGATCTTTTTCATATGATAATTAAGCAAAAAACTTGCATAAATATCAGGCAAACTTTATAAGATTAAGTCTATTCTTAAGTATGCATCCATCATAAAACTTAGAGCCGCCAAATAGTCTATATACCCATTCATCTTTAGCTTATGCTGGGTGGCTAAAATTCCGTTTACCATTCTATAATAGAATAGGGCTTTTGAGATCTCAAATCTTTCAGTCTTACTCTATAGAATGGGGTTTTTGAGATCTCATATCTCTTGGTCTTACTTTACTCCTCAAATAACTATTTGAGGTGAAGTCTAATTGTAGGAGCATCTATATGTTCATGTTATTTCTATAACTCAAGAGACATGGATGATAGCATAATGCATGAAATAGCATCCATGTCTTCCAAGTGCTTAAGATATGCCTGTTGCTCATCTGTAGAAGCATCATCTACAGGGATAGTAGGTATTAGCTTCTCAATTACATAGGCTAGCTTTTCATTCATTGAAACAATTTTAAGGTTTTTAATCTAATTTATGTAATTAGAATTAGTAATCTTATTACCCTCAAGTATAGATTGCAAATTCATGTTAGAAAACATTATGGTAGTGATGCTGCATGTGAAAATGAAATCATGTTAAAGTATGATCATGTATATGTATGCAATAATTTAAGGTCTTTAATAATCATGCATTACTCCCACTATTTTATTACAAATCAATAGCCCTCAGTTATTCATCTAGGAAAGCCTATTGGAAGCTTTCTTAATGGGTTAATATCCATTTTTATTAAGGTCAAAGCCTTTAGTGTGCTCAACAAACCCAACCATTAACTAAATTATAGGCATCTTATGCCAATTGCATCCTATGAAACTACTAATCATTGGGTCATTAACACTTAATGTATATTATCATATTCATATTTCCTCAATCTTACCTCCTTATTATTAGCCTTAAGTATGCTTAACAAACTAATAACCATGTTGAGTCAGACCCATTAATAGATTTAAACATATCTAGTGCAGCATGTGCTTGAGTATGCTTAATAACCCAATATTAAAGAGAACTCTAATTTAATTCATACTAATAGAAGGCTTGTAAATCTTATATTATTGAGGGATTTCATCCAATTAAGTCTCATCTTACATGATTAGTGCATGCTTTGGCATGGTTATGTATATTTAATCATATTAAATCATGCATTACAGCTTTGATTTCCTGAGCCAAGGAAGCCAATTGGGCTAGACCCTAAGTAGTATACATGAATTACAAATCAAAAAAGAATTAAAGAATAATTCTATCTATTTCTTCTTAGACCTCCTTACTGGGCCTTTTTCTCTATTTTGCTCATTGTATTTCTTCATCCTATTCTACCCTAAGTAATCTAATTACATCATAATACCTTATGTTACATGTGAGGGGAGTAAAATGAGAAGATAAGTCCAAAGAGAAATAAGAGAAAAGGCTAAGACATGCTGTAACACTCATAATTTTTTTATGTTATGAATAGTACTTCCTAAACATTGAATAGTGTTTCTCAAAACCTAGGGAGCACTAATGCTATAAAATATAAGTATTAATTATAACATAATTATAGGTAAATTTTGGGACTAAATTGAAGTCATTTATGGGTTTAAAAATGCAAGTAAAGTTTGCTTACTAATGTCCTATAAATAGTAACTCAATTGAAGTTAAATGATAAAATATTTTAAAAGTGCTCAAAAAATTCTAAAAATAGCATGACTTGATGGTCAAAAATTCCAACTATGCAAATGGAATTATTTTTGGAATTTTATGACATCAGGAAGTAATTAAATAGAATTTATTTATGACATTTTTACTCGAAATAAATAATTCCTCTCGAAATTTAACTACAATTTTCAAGAGGTATTTAAAACACTAATTTTAATAATTCAGGGCATAATTAGGTGATTTAATTAAAACTTGCAGTGACTAGATGATTTTTTAGAGAAATGTGCCTAGAATAAATCCTAAACATGCATTTTGACACATGTCCCTAATCTAACCCTTAATAGCTTACTTAAAGATAGACTATAAGCTAATTGAATCAACCAATTTAAACCTTCTTCCCTCTCAAACTTGACACCTTCCACCATAGCCAACTTTTCTTGGATTTCTCTTTTTATCTCGTAAATTCACAATAATTCTTTCACCTAAATATACTAAAATTGCCAACACCTATTTTGGTGAGAGAAAGCCTTAAAAAGGCCTAAAAAGAGAAAATTAAACAGTGGTGAATAGTGACCATGGTGAAAAATAATGGTTATTTTTATGGTTTTTAATTTTTTTCCATAGTAGAATTTATATTACATAAGATATTCTTAAGCTTAGTTTTAAATTTGGGAGTCTATAAAATTTATTTAGAATTTTTCTTGAATTATTTGGTGTATATTTATAGAGAAAGAAGGGGAAATGGTAGAGATGTTAGGAGACAAAGCTTAAAGAGAGGTTTAAAAGTGTTCTAAAGCTTGTTGTAAGAAAATTTAGTGGTTTATGCATTAAATTAAATTATTTCTATATAATAAACATGTATGTGAATGTGTATGTTTGTGTGGAAATGGAAATAGAAGTGTATGTGATGTGTCGGCCTAAACTAAAAATGATGTATAAAATTGAATGTCATAAGAAATAGATGAAAAACATGATGGATGACCAAAACTTATGAGTGACCAAAATGTATACTTAATATGGTTAATTAGGTGTAGTTGTTATTTAAGTATAAATTGTATAATACTATCTTTAATTGAGGAATATAGGATGTTTAAATACATATATTAAAGGAACATGAAGTTAATGTAAAAAATCTTAAAGTGGTTAAATGGTGCACTAAGGCAAATAAAAAAATGTGGTTTGGAGCTAAATTATTGATATATGAAATAGGATTAAAAACATAAAATAATGAAATATTTACTTATATAAGGAAATATTGGAGTTATAATTTTTATACTTGAGCGGCCGAGCAACTAATGGGAAAAGAAAGAATCATGTAATGATTTTATATGGAATGACATGAAAAGAACAATATGAGCATGTACACAGAGTTAGAATAAGGAAAAGTATGTCATGCTATGAAGATAGAAAAAAAAAAAGAGAATTGAGATAATAGCATGGTACACTTAAGCATGGTGAATTTAAAGTGAATGTTTAATTGAGAGTCAAGAATGCAATCAAATTTAAATTGGGGACCATATCAGTTAGACACTTACTAGATAGGTTGATCGATTAACTATGGAATTAGTGGCTACTAGGACACTTTGGTGTCATGACATATTTGTCCCCGAGGATGACTATACTTGTGATATTGATATTTTATTATGTTGTATGAGTGTAGCCACCTTAAAGTCCACGAGGACCACTACAGATGTTGAGATATAAGATGTAATAATGGGTGTAGCCATTAAGGCACCGAATGAGGACCCTTGCATAAGCCTTGAGATGGGTGTAGCCATTGAGGTTATAAGATAGAACCCTTCGCACATATAGAGATTGATGATAAGTGCAGCTATCGAGGTCTAAAATATGGGCCCTACATAAGTCTAGATCCTATTATCTAGTGTTTAAAGTGTAGTCTCTTGGATATGGGCCATTTAACTGATACTGAATATAAATAATAAATGGAATGTAAATTAGATGACTTGATGAATGTTAAAATGATTTATTCAATAAAAATTATTTTTTATTTGAACTGAGTGATACATACCTATTTATAAAACCGGATATGACTGCATTATTGCATTCCTCACATGTTTATACATTATTTAGTGCATGAAACATTAAATTCACCACGAAGCATATGCTTATCATATTGGTTCTCCTAATGTGTAGGTAGTAAATAGTTTGTGCAACTCAACCTCATTAAAGCAGCATAGCACTTAGCCTAAACATTTGGGTAAAATTTTGTATTTCTAGTTTATGTATATATATAGTATATAGATGCAGTCATGTATAGATCATGGATAGTGTTGTAATAATTATAATACATACTATTATTAAAACTATGTTAAATTGTATATGTATTTTGAGAACTATTGTTGGATAATGGCATTGGTGTCTATTGTGGATCAAAAAGATCCTGTGTAATGTATTGTGCATGACATGATTATAGAAGTGTCTATTCTATAGGTTTAAAATTTTGGGTTTTCACCTGGACAGGCATTATGCTGCCGGACTTTCATTAAAACTAATTTAATAAGAAATCCTTTAAAGCCATTAATAATTAAAATGAATAAGTTGACCTAAGATATTTTGATTCATATAAAAAGAGTATCATGAACATAAGTCATATTGGATTTAGATAGTGTACTTTGAAGGAAATAATAGTTCTTATATGGTTAACCACGTAACGTTTATACTCCGAGGCTCTATGAATAGTGCCACTACATCTGGGAAGTGTGCCCAGGGTACTGGGTCACTTAAATGCAAATCGAGGTAATGACACTAGTTATGAGACTTTAACAAGTTATAATCTAATGAAGAGAGAAAAAATTTTAAAATTTAGCAGAGCGAATAATTAATTTCAGACTATAAGTAACCCCTTGAAGTAATAAAACTTTTACGAGCTGAGATTAACCTAGGATATGCCCAGACGGACCTGAAAATAGTGGACCTTGAAGCTTAAAAATTCCACTGAGTCCATTAGTGAAAGAATTTTTGGATTTTGGGGTTATTTACAAATTCTCATAATTATTTAGTTTGGCACACAAATCGACACAGTCTAAAAATGGCCCTATCGATGGAATTTGGCCATGAAAATTTATGAATAGGTAGAGGGGATTAAAATATGAATTTTAAAACCAAAAGGTGTAATTTTTGGAGATCTGAGTGAATTTTGGTGAATTTTTAAATTTTTCGAAAAAAATTGAGCCATTTCAGGACAGATCGGGTGCTTGTGGGACCTATCCACATGTGACCAGTTGGTGAGGGGCCCATGCTAAGTGGCAAGGCCTCTTGACAAGTGGAAAATCAACTCACAATGAAGGATTTTCTTTTCGCTTTCTCGCTGTTGGAATCGACACCACACCCACCTCACTCTCCTATTTTCATCATCTTTCTTAGCTCCATTCTAGTTTTTTTGGCTTCCTAAATTCATGTTGGGATATTGGTGATCTTCCAAAAAAAGAATCATGGCCCAAGGAGCTCTCAATTGTGAATTAAAATTCAGCAAAGTTATCAAGTTAGAACCAGTCCAGTAGGGGTACTAAAGGTGAGTTCCTTTCTTCTCCTTTGATTTATCTCAAGTTTTCATAGCTAGAAATAGTTCTTTGAGGTGCCTAACCCATGTGTGGGATGTGTGTGGTTTGATTTGAGGTGAAATGAGGCAAGGAAAAGTCTTGAAGAAGGGAGGAGGACCCATTGGGGCTGGTAGTCTAGGCATAATGGATATGGCACTTTTAAAGTGTGAAAGGTAAGTGAATTCTTTCATTGAACTCATGCCTTAGATTTTTAGTAAGTTCCCTTTTGAGTTAAGGCTAGTTTAAGTGCTTGGAAGCTCTTGAATAGGTTTTCTTTTGAATGGTTATGGGTTATGGCATAATGGGATGCAATTGTCATGGTTAATATGCAAAAAGAACTATGGTATGTAGTATTTTTATTTGTGGCCAAGAGGTGCTTAGGTTGTTAAAGTGAGCTTGTGATGGGTAAGGCTAGAATTGTTACTTGTGTATGGATATATTATGATATCTCTTACGAATTCTAAGAATATACATTATTAGCATGGACTAAGTATGTAGCCGAAAGTTAAGGTATGAAAGTGAATGTGATTGACTTGTGTAGTCTGGGTTTAGGTTTGTTTAAGGCTAAAATTGCATATGCCTTAGACTTAGGAGGCATGAGAATTTGATATGGCATGGCCTAAGTTTGAGTAATGCATGTTAACATGAAAGGCTAGGTGGCCAAGGCATATGCTAGGATGTTGCCATCTCAAATGGCATAGAAATGTAAAGGCATGTATATAAGTGTACTTATAGTTGGGATTAATGAATGATGGTGTGTTAGACATCTTGAAAAGGCATGATATGTACCTTAGACTAATTATACCCAAAAGCTAGTTTAATGCTATTGGCATTAGAAAAGGGAATAACATGTGTATAATGTTATGTGTACTAATGTAAGATTATGTGAGCATGGCTAGTTTAAAGTAATTCATGGCATGAAAATGAATAATATATATACCTTAGGTGGGCATGTAATATAGGCAAGATATGGCATGTAAAAGATACTAAAATTGGCTTAAAATGAAGCTTGAAAATTGGGGCATAATGTGCCTTTAAAGGGCTATGATTTAAGACTAAATAAGATGCCTAAAATTTATACCTTGAGGGCTATTATGTATGCTTATGTATAATGGCTTTAGAGCTTCTATTTTGGCCTTGTAAATAGCATAGTATAAGTTGGCTTTAAGCCTATGGAATGTATGAAATTTTTGTTGAAAACTGCACTAAAATTGGGCCACAGATGGTCCCAGAAATAAACCTTAAAAAGTTGTTGAAAGGACCTATAACTGTCTAGTTGACTTATACTTGAACCAAAAATGTCACCGGATAGAAAGTATTAATTTCCTAAGAAATAATGCTATATTAAATTTTAACATATTGAACCTTGTATATGGGTAATAATAGAACTCACACTTTATTTAGGATTTTTACCTAGTAGAGCCAAAATATGGCTATACTAGACTAGCTAAAAAATAAAGTGAGTGATAAAAATCATAACTATCTATTTTTGGAATATAAATATTATAAGAATATTTTTGGTTAATAAGTGAACTTAAAATGTGCTACTTGGCCTATTACTTAAACATCCAGTGGATGGGTTAACCAGTCAAATTAGGGTTTTGCTACTGCTAGTTATCTAATGTTAAGGCAATAACTTTAT
>CANXYI012219812.1:0-12433 GCA_948208565.1 Hura crepitans | reverse complement strand
ACTTTATTTTGACTTCAAATTTCACCCAAAATTATGTTATAATTAATACTTCCATTCAATAGAATTAGTGCTCTTGGCCTTGAGAAAATACTATTCATGTCCTGAGAAGTGCTATTCATAACATTAGTGTTTTTCAGGCATTACATTTCTTCCCCTCTTAAAAGAAATGTCATCCTTAACATTAGTTGGTTCAAACAACTATGGATATTGCTCCCTCATCCAAGCTTCTATTTCCTATGTGGCCTCTTCTATCCCATGGTGCTTTGAAAGGACTTTCACCAATGGTACAGTCTTATTTCGAAGCTCCTTCACCTTTTTATCAAAGATTCTTATAGGTTCTTTTTTATTAGATAAATCTAGATAAATCTCAATTTCTTCCATTCATAGCACATGTGTAAGATCCAATCTGTATCTTTTAAGCATTGATACATGGAAGACATCACGAATGTATTGGAGTTTAGAGGCAAAGATAGTCTATAGGCTACTAGTCTAACATGTTTTATTATTTCGTATGGCCCCATAAACTTAGGATTCAACTTTCCCTTCTTTGAAAACTGCATAACCTTTTTCTAAGGTGAAACCTTAAGAAACACTTTGTCTCTCACCTCATACTGAATATCTTTTCTCTTCAAATCGGCATACGACTTCTTCTTGTCAGAAGCTGTATTCAACCTTTCCCTAGTAATATTCACTTTTTCCTCTACATCCTTGATCAAATCTAGTCCTATGAGTTTGGTCTCATTGAGCTCATTCCAGCATAAAGGAGTTCTACACTTCCTTCCATACAATACTTTATAAGGAGCCATACCCAAGCTCTCTTGATGATTATTGTTATAAACAAACTCTACCAATAATAGATAATGATCCCAACTACCCTTAAACTCCATGGCATAACTCCTCAGTATATCTTCCAACACCTATTAACCGTGCTTCATCATGAGTATAACATTATATACTACTTAACATTAAATCACTTAAGTATCAAAGGATTACTTGAATGACTCTTTCTGATTATCTATCAGTCTGTGGATGAAATGCTATACTAAAACTCAACCAGAGTACCCAAAGCCTTATGATGTTTTTTTTCCAAAATCTCAATGTAAACTATGGGTCCTAATGAAATATAATTGTAGATGGCCCTCCATGCAATCTAACAATCTTATCAATATATAGTTCAATATATAGTTCTTATCATGCAGCTTTAACTACCTCGATGCATAAGCAATAACCTTGCCATCCTACATCATAACACAACCCAACCCATTATGAGATACATCACTATAGATGGTGAAGTCCTTTCTAGAAATTAGCTAAATAAGAATAGGTGCTTCTATCAACATTACCTTAAGCTTGTCAAAACTATCATAGCATCTATCATCCTAGACAAACTGGACATCTTTCTTTAATAAAAGAGTTATAAGGGTTCCTATCAAGGAAAACCCCTTGACAAACCATTTGTAATATCTTGCCAACCCAAGAAAACTCCTGATTTATATGGTGTTCCTAGGTGGCTTCCATTCCATAATTGCCTCAATCTTTGTAGGATCAACATGAATCCCTTCTAGAGAAGCTATGTGTCCAAGAAAAGCTACTTCACTAAGCTAAGACTCACACTTGTTGATTTTAGCATACAACTTTTCATCTCTCAAAATCTATAAAACTATCCTTAAATATTGTTCATATTCTTCTTTATTTTTTGAATAAACCAAGATATCATCTATAAAAACCACTAAAAACTTATCCAGATACTATCAAAATATACAATTCATCAGATGCATAAAAGCGATAGGAGATTTGGTAAGCCCAAATGGCTTTACCAAAAACTCATAATGGCCATATCTTGTTTTAAAAGATATTTTTGCCATATAAGTCTCTTTTACCCTTAACTAATAATAACCAGTCCTCAAATTAATCTTGGAAAGCACTTTAACTCCTCTAAGCTAATCAAATAGATCATCTATCCTTGGTAAGGCATACTTGTTCTTGATGATCACTTTGTTCAATTGTTTGTAATCCATACAAAATCGAAGTGAACCATCCTTTTTCTTTAACAAACAAAATAGGTGCTCCCTAAGGTGAAACATTAGTCTTATAAAGCCCTTGTCTAACAACTCTTATATCTATATCTTTACTTCTTTCAATTATACTAGAGCCATTCGATATGGAGCTATTGACACTAGAGCAGTTCTAGGTAGAACTTCAATGCTGAACTTAAGTTCCCATTCTAAAGGTAAATCAAGCAACTCTTCTAGAAAAATATCTATATAGTTAGATACTACTAGTATACTACTTGCATATAGACTCTCCTTCCTTGTGTCAAACATAGATGTGAGATAAGCCTAGCAGCCCTTCCTTATTATCCATCTTGCTATGACTGATGAGATAACATTGGATAAAAAGTTCATCCTCTCACCTATAACTATGATCTCAACCCTATTATCAACCTTGAGATTTAATCTCTTTTGCTTATAATCCACTATCGCCTGATACTTAGATAACCAATCCATACCGAGTATCAAGTGAAACTCCTCAAAAGCAGGTCAGCTAAGAATCGTCGATCTTAAATCATTAAAGGACTTCCTTTGTAAACTTTATCAATTATCACCTATTGACCTATGGGATTACTGACCATGTTCTCTAGGTTAAAGTGTTCTAAAACTAACCCTCAATCTTATGCCTATGATGTACAAATATAAGAATGTGTGGACCCAAGATCTATCAAAGCCAAAATAGGAGAGTTAAGGAGAAGAAATGTACTAGTAATGATGTCTAGCTTATCAGCTTCCTCCCATGCTCTAATGACATACTGTTAGGTAGAAGCCCAATGCTTAACTTTAGACTCTACTTTATCTCTTTGAGCTCCCTCCACTCTCTCCCTCCTCGATCCCTTCTTTAACCTCTGATGGAAACATGAGCATATCTTTGTCTAACATTAGTTTTTTTAGAAAATTCTTGTGAAAATGATCTAACAACCCATAAGAAAAGCATACTTCTGGCTTTAGCTTCCAACACTCTCCTCTATATCTCTTGTGCCAAGTTTGACACTGAGGTGTTATGCCACTCTTGATTGTCTAAACGGGTATACTAGTAGCCTAAGATTGTTGCCTAGTCTTGCCTTTATTGCCTTACACCATCTTCTAGGATTGGCCTTGCTTTTGTGTATACTGTGATGCCCTTATCTGATTTCCTTTAAACTTTTTATTAGCTCTCTAAGATCCACTAAAAGCCCCCTGGCCAAAGGACCTCTTCTTTTGATAGAACTCACTTTTTTCCTTCTGTACCCCCTCTATGGAATGGCACACTACAACAAGCTAAGAGAAATCTCTGATCTTTATAAGGACCACTTATAACTTTATATCTACATGTAATCCCTTCTCGAACCGCTTACACTTGTCAACTTCTATGGAAATGGTATCCTTGGTATAGCAGCTAAGCATAGAGAATTCTTTCTCTTTTTCTGTTATAGACTTTTGCTCTTGCTTGAAGTCTATGAACTGTTGCCTTCTATCATCTTAATAATCTTTAGGAATGCATTTCTTGTGGAACTTTGCCAAGAAAAAGTCGCATGTCAACTCATCCTCTATCTTGTACTCAGTCAAGTTCTCCCACCATTTTAAGGCTTCTTCATGAAGCAAGGATGTGGCATAGATCACTTTTTCTATTGGCATGCATCATATCTGCTTTATTATCTTTTCAATATGGCTTAACTAGTTTTTTTTTTTTTTTTTTGCATTTTTAGGCTTCATCTTACCTTTTCCCTTAAAGTCTTTAGCTCTCATTTTCTTAACTCTCTCAAGATAGGTCTTTTAGAGATTAAAGGGGACCTCTGGCTACTATGCTGGTGGTGGAGCAATAGGTGTGCCCTATCTCAAGAGCTATAGTATCTCTTGCAAAAATACTTGTGGCACTGGAGCTATAGAAAATACTTGTCTTATTGTACCACTTGATATAGATACAACCCAATATGATTCTTATCCCACAAACATGCAAGCTTGACTCTTAACTTCTATATCTTAGTGCAATGTATTATCACTCATCATATCTATAGATAAGGAAATAATTTGTAAGCCTCGATATCATAAATTTTATAATGTATAAAATTAACCTTAAGCACTCATATGTTAACTAGGAATGCCTAAATTGGAGCTTTGATACCACCAAATATGACACTCCTTACTTGGTCTAGACGCCGACCGGTTATCAAACCCGACTAGGGTGTGCATGCATTTTTGTGTTATCCAAAAGTCATAACATGTTATCCCATTTAAAACTTTCTTAACAAAAAATTTATTTCATAAAAATATGGGTTTACAAAAACTAGTTATTGTTTATATTTGGAAAATATTCATGTCAAAAATCCAACAGCCTAATGGCTATATTGGGACACTTTCCCGAATTTGAATAGTAACTTACATAATAAAAAACACTTCTATAAAGGTCTTCTCAATATTCTCAACTCTTATAATTCTTCTGATCACCCCAAAACCATCAATCAACTCAACATCACAAGGTATGTAACATTTTACCACAACATGCTATCAACATCCATCAAAAATCAACTTTAAAATTTTATAGGCCTTTTGAAATAAAAAAATTTACAATTCAACAAGTTTAGGCCATATTCCCTATAAGTAAAACCATATGAGTACTACTAGCTATACATTATAAAATTTGGGTGCAAAAATTATACCAAAAAGTGCCTAAAAGAATATCTCTCTTGGAAACTTGATGATCTGAGGCTTGCTTCTCAAATTGTCACCTTACCTATGCATTGCTATAATAGATGATGCGCTAAGCAATAACTTAGTGGTGTAATCGATATAACTTATATAAATATGCCAATTAACATTATTCATTAATATAAAAAATAAACATCCATAATCTCACATGTTATACAACATTAACCATAATATGTATAAATGCATATTGTGACATAAAGCATTTACACGCTACATAATAAAAATCATTCATCCATAAATTATGCCATATGTCATATAAACATATTAATTATTTATTACAGTCTATATATTAAAGCCCATATTCATGAAAGAATAACAATATGGATAACGGAGTATCAATGGACCACTTAGGCCTTTAGAACTATGTAGGCCTCACACTCATCAAACTCGAAGGTCAAAAAATCATAGACATATAAGTCATCACACATCAGACCTATGAGTTAAAACATAATGTTAAATCAATAATATGAATTAAGCCTAAAGGTTATAAATAAGATTTGAAGATCAATGCATTAGGCCCTTAGGTCAGTACATAAAAAGTAATGAGAAGGTTCATGTATCACAACCTGAAGGCTACGGAGGTATTGAAGTACCCTAGCAACTGCTATAATTCGTAGCTGATCGGTCAACCTGTCTAACTAGGCGATTTACTTGCATAGGCTATTAACCAATTATTTTTAATTTGCCTCATTAATATTGCTTAATTTTGCTTTTAAATAAATTGATTTAGCCAACTAATGACTATACAGGGAAAAATGTGATTATAAACTTATAATGGTTTTATGACATGCCACATACATATTTAATGCCATAGAACAATTCTCTATATGTAAATGTTAATTAATGCATTATCTAGTCATGATTTCATATTAAATGCATTATGCATATATATAACATTTTATTTGTCATAACATAGGTACACGACATTTAAGCTCATGCATAAACATTTTACTCATAAATATGTCATCACATGCTCTTAAAGTTCTCATGTCATTACTTGCATGTCGTACACATCATGAACATGCTATAGGCATTATAATAAAGCAATATTACTCATAAAAATTCATAGCACATCATAAATACACCATATTGCACATTTAACTGTTTAAATAATACATTTCTAGAATTTTGACTCTTTTATTCTATAATATAAACATAATTTGAACTAAACACATTATGGCTAATCCATTATACATAACCCACCAATTATGTAAACTTATCCTTTATTTAACATAATATAGGCATACACATATAAACCACTAAACACTTAGTCACTTATGTGTATAACATGCACATTTTTACCTTTTGTATCCATTTATGGTCAATCATTATGCATAAAAAACAATTATGTCACATACTTGCACATACACACTTTTGGAATAAAACTTACACAAAACATCATGAGTTATGGCCATTTTGGCCATATTGCCTTTTAACTCTCCACATTGCCATCAATCTTTCCAACCATTATTCTTTACATCCATATAACAATTTGAATTCATTTATGAACACACTGTATAAATATATCACACATATAGATCATAAAGATACATACACTATAACATCCCAAAAATCCCGACTTTTATGAATAGCACTTTCCTGAGATGAATAGTGTTCTTGAGACTCGAGATGCACTGAAGCAACCTGATGAAAGTATTAGTCATAAAATAAATTTAGGCAAAACTTAAAATACATAGAAAGTCATTAGGTTGGTTAAAAATGCTAAGAAAGTTTCTATAGCATTGTCTTATAAATAGTGACCAAGGCAAAGCTGAACTGTAAAATATTTTTAAAATTGTTCAAAAAATTATAGGATTTATATAACTTGATACTTAAAAATTATAATGAGCTTGTTTGCACTAGAATTGGAATTTTTTTGAGATTAAGAGGTATTTTTACTAAATTTGGGTAACTTTAAAATTTATGTTTTTAATCAATTTTTTGCATTTTTTGAGCACAAATTTTTAGAGGGTATTTAGGTTTGAATTATGAATTTTATTGGGCTACTCCAAAGTTATAAATGAAAAAAAAAAAATCATGCTATAAATATGGTCAAAGCTTGGTCAAAAGAAAAAAAGTAACCGCTTTTTCCTTTTGACTAGCAGCTAACACAAAGAGAGGGAGAAAAAAAAAGCCATTTTTGGCTTATTCAATCCCAATTTAAGCCATTTTCCTCCATCTGAGCCCTAAGTCCAAACCTCTATAACCTTGAGAAGCCATTTTCTACCTTTATTTGAGTAAAAATTAAAGGTTAGGCTTAATTTTTCTCTTCGATAAATAGTAATCCAAATTTTTTTAGGTAAGATTTTTTTTATTTTTGACATTTTTCCTAGGTTCCCTGGGTGCCCAAAAGTCAATATATGCAATCATTTTTAATTTTTGATGCCCGTTAGATTTATTTTGAATTTTTACAAAATGAATTTGTAATAGGCAATTGAGAAAGTGGACCAAACCTGAGAAAAAGGAAAGAACAAGGTTTGAGTTAACCTTGAGAGTATGTTTTGACTCTCTTGGTTGTGTTGTCAAAATAATTTGCATAATTTTGATTATGTTTGAATTTTTCCATATTGTGCCCTAAATACAATAAATGCAAATAATGTGATATAATGCCTAATAAATGCTTATGATGAGTATTTAATGATGTTAATGAGATGCATTAATGTACGTAATTAATGATGATGGAAATGATGGAAGACAAATTATGAGCATGTACATGTGTGCATGCAAAAATGTATATGGCATGCTAAATGGTGATAGGTGTATATGTATAATGTATAATAGGTATATAGATATGAAATTATGATAAGTTATGTATGTGTATGTGTGTAAGGTGTTTAGGAGAGCTTTATGGCTAAAATGGCCATGTGAGGGTGTATGAGTGAATAGTGGGATGAATATATGAGTATACATATTTTTCATGTATAATGTATATGAAAATTTATTTTAATTGATGATAGACAATAGGCATATGGAGATTGATAATTGAATAAGATAATGTGAATGGTAAAAAGATTAAGTAAATATGTGTTGGTTATGTGAGCATGCCAAATGGCTACTAGTACGGTGCCTTTGAGATACTTTAAGTGTATGACATAACATGAAAAATATGAAATGAGTGACAATACATTCTTTAATCTTCAATATGCTGATGATAATGTAAATATGACACGAAATGAGTGTTATCTATTTTATTGCTCTCCTAATATACTTCTAGCATATTTATTACATAAATGATATGAATGTGGTAAGAATAGCTTAATATAATGATTAGGTTATATAATGCATCCATATGATGAGTTAAGAGTTTTTAAGCATATTAATGAGGTATCTACGGATATTGAGATGTCGGTGCATAGATTTATAAGCCATGTACTTACCTTGATTATTATAAAGAGATATTGGTGCATAATGTGTCTAATATGAAAAAATTGTGATATAAAGCATGTATGTATATTGGCATGAATTGACTGTGCAATTGGTATTATATAAGCTGTTAATTTGCATAAAAATGTATTAAGCACAAAAATAATGCTTTCCTTGTTTTAGTCATTTGTTGGCTAAACCAATACAATTAAAAACAATATTAATCGATAATAATGTAATGGAATTAAAAATAATTGGTTAATAGCCCATACAAGTAATAGCCTATTATAGAGATTATGATATTTTTACCGGGGACGAGAGTGGTTAGTGGAGTCACCACCTGGCCTCTACAATAGGACCTTTGATCTTCTATACCAAAAAGGTTCAAAATTTAGATCTTATTTATGCTCGAATAATATGCCTTCTTTGTATATTGCAATTTTTATCAATCCCTTTTCAAGCAAGCATGCATTTATTTAAAGCAGTTAGGTTACCTTTTCATGTAAAAAAGTAAATTGAGATATTTAAAGAATATAAAAAGTGTAATTGTACATCTACAAATCTAGTCATTGATTAGTTTTTATTTGACTTGACAATTACCCGTAATTCCATAGAACTTGGTGGTAATTGCCCAACTCCCATTTCTAGGAGATTGGCTTTCAAAAATACATTTTTTTATTGTGATTTTTTATTAAGAAAACACAAATCCATTTTGGTAAGGAAAACAACATTTAATTATGTAGAAAACCATTTAATGAGAAATTTAAGTGTTTAGCATGCAAAATAAGTTATTAACTAGATATTACAAACCAAAAATAAGTAGTGAAATATAAATGGTATAAAACTAAAATAATGTCTAAAGTATAAAACTAGTCCCGTCTATACGTCATTATATTCATGCAGACTTTATAGGGCTCCATCATTCATCTGTGTGGACTATTGCTATAAGGATTATATGTCCATCTAGACCTTTACTCTAATGAAAAGGATTACTTACATACAACTCAAAGGAAGAGGTTTAACAATACCATATAAAGAACATATAAAAAATATATGATAAAGATGATAAATATGAATAATATCAAAACTATAAATGAAAATTAATGTCTATGCGACTACGTTCCTCATGAGAGTAATTTTGTGTAGACTACAAAATAGAATACATAAGAATAAAACCAGTAATCTATGAGGACTATGTTCCTCATGAGAGGGAGTTCGTATGGTCTTTACAGCAGTTTTAATATGTTAACAATATACATATTAGAGAATGGAATAATTACACAATGTGATAACATCGGAAGGTTATGTCAATATGATAAGGAGAATACATATTAAAACATGATAAATCAACTAAGACAATGTTATTGACTTTATGTCTGTGCAAACTACAAATCATACATATACTAATAGTGTTAGTTCATATGAACTTCAACATGCTCACACATAAGTCCATGAGATTATGACAAAAAATTATAAAATAAACATGAAGTGATAACCATTAATTATACATTATGAAATCATCACTTACTCCTATGATTAAGGTAGGGATTATATAGAATCACCTCTCTTGTGATCTATCCTTAAAGATCATAAGTTCATAAAATAACATAAATATATTTAAAAGAGACCTCAGATATTATCTTGTGAATAAACTCTTCAAGCAATAGCACAAAATTTTTGGGGTTTAGAAACAATTATTTTAAAGTGAGGCTAATAGGACTAGTAGTGCGAATCTTCTATAGAGTCCTCTCTTGGACTCTCAGAAAGGTTTATTTGTGATTATCAATTTTATTTTTAGCCTCCTTTTTCTCATACTTAAAAAAGGTATTTGTAGGCTCAGGTTTTAAGGGTTTTCTATTTGAAAGAGTCAAAATCCTAATAAGAATAAGATTCATAGTCCAAATAGGAAAATCCATCTTTTGAAAGATTTTATGTTGACAAGTCTGTGCGGATTTGTATGGCATAGTTCATGCATACTTAGGTTGTATGTTTTCCTACCAGCTTATATGCTTTGGGATAAATCGTAGGCAAGTTTGAGTTAGTCCATATGGACATGAACTTAGACCTTTGTCTGGTCAACCCTTAGGCCTTAGGCTTGATAAAGATAAGTAAGCTAGTACGAACCTAAAATAGATAATGTTCGTGCAGACTTACTTCTTAAGGGCTTGTGCCATTGCTTAAGAGCCTATCTCTGGTGATTACCATAGGTCAAAAAGTGAGGTGTCTATAGTTGCCCCCACTTTGGTGCGTGTTGTGAAATGCTAAAATAATAGTACATTCCAAAGTACATGAGCATAAAAAATACTTACTTGGCATAAAGTTACATTATACTTATTTCTTCCCTTCGAATACAGATACCTAAGGTTATTTGACTGATGAGGTTTAATTGCATGAAAGATATTTTGATCTCACCAAAGGTTGTTTGACCGACAAAGTTTGACTAGATGAAAGATATTTTGATCTCACCAAAGGTTGTTTGATCGATAGGTTTGACCAAGTGAAAGGATAGTTTTAGATTAGCTCGTTGGGTTAAATCAGAAAGAATTTTAGATTAGCTTGTTTGATTGGCTTATTAGGCTGAATATAAGGGAAAATATGGATCGATAACATTGGATTGAACATGGAGTTGAATCTTAGAAAATTGGATTGGACATGGAGTCAAATATGAGAGAATTGAAATCCTGCAAAAGAGAATATGATAAAAATTTAGTTTGATATAGCAAAACTTTGTGATGCATACTAAGTTTTTGGATATATCTTTAAGCAATTTTTGGAGATCAATTGGTTATGAGTGACTTTTTGTCTATGTAGATAGTGATTGAGTTAAGCCTATACAGATTAGGTTAAGAAAGGTCCATGTGAACATATGTGTAGTAAGTCCATCTGGACCAAAATTAAAAGACATCCCTGTAGACTTGTGTGTAGTAAGTCCATGCAAACTTGTCATAATAGATTGATAACTACTTGTTTTCCTTCTTCTTTTCTCATTTTTAATCCTTTCTATTCTTTTCCTCTCTTTTCTCTTATCGAAAACCCTTCTTTGATGGATTCCCTCATGACCAATGACTCTCCTTTGTGGTCCTCCTATGATTTAAGTTCCCATAAGGGAACCCCAATGGTTCTTCTCATTCCATCAAGCACAGAGGCTCATTCCACACCTCCTCCTCTAGCAGAGGACATTTTAATGCCAATTTTAACTAGTTTCATGCCTTCAATGGCCGTTAACTAGCCATAAAGTGCTACTGTAGTGAGTAGCATTACGTTCGGTAACCCAACTCAAATTTTAGCAAATTTGATGCACCACACATGCTTAGAGTTCTACCCCTAAGTGCATTTCCCCTTCTTGCATTCCTCATTGTGATTTAGTTTATATTTTTCTCTATTTGCCACATTGTGTGTTGTTTTTGGTTTGATAGGTCCGCATAGACCTATATTGCTTAGGGCATACTTAGTCTATACGGACCTTATCTTTGTTTACTCCTTCTAGTATAGCTTAGGATATGATATAATGTTGTTTTTCATGTGATAAGCTAGGAAGTCCATGCAAACTTATTGGTAGCCACTATGTATCCATGTGGATTTATGGTTACTTGTAAATATAGTCTATATAGACTTGTGTCTCTGTAAATTTTTGTCCGTGCAGACTTATTATGGTTGTATCTATGGTCCTTGCAAACCTATTTTTAAAATGTTAGTCCATATAGACACTTATACTTTTGCCTCTTTTTATAGACATGTCTTAAGTGTGGGGGCACTCTTTTTGGACCCTAGTAATAGTACTCTGCCATGCCGGTGATGGTGAATAATAGGGTTAGATCTACCAGATTTTAGACTTTTATGGACCATTTAGTTAGCAGAGACTTTTATCATGATTTGCAAGCTTTGAGGGGCACTATTAGATAAATGGATGGACACCAAACACACCTTTCACATATCCTTCGAGGAGATGGCCATAACACCCTTCAATTGGGCTTTCATTACTAGAGTGTCATGCACAGGGCGTGCTATTGCATTTGACACCTACTATCACTATCCCTCACTTTAACTATAGGAGGTGAGAGAGCTTTATTCCTTAAAACTATGTTAGGAGCATTCGATGCATGGATTTTCATGAAAGATAGGTGGATGAAACCGCTTCTAGTCAGCTCGAGGTGGATCAGCACACCTGCTGCTTTATTCTTTATTTGTTGGGCACCATGCTTTTTCCCAATGCTAATGGTAATGTAAGTTGGAGCTTCCTCCACATTTTAGAGAAAATTGATAAATTAGCTCATAGAATTAGTGTTGTTCATCTCTTGGATGGGTGTTCTAGAGCTTAGACATGGCCATTT
>CANXYI012219802.1:0-11392 GCA_948208565.1 Hura crepitans | reverse complement strand
TAAAGAGAGTGATGAAGAAACGATTTGTACCATCTTATTACTATAAGGAGTTGCATCAAAAATGGCATAATCTCCCTCAAGATACAATATCAATGGAGGTAAATGAAGTATTTGAAACTCGAACTCAAAATAAATCAAATGCTAGCAAAAGGCATAAAGGAAAAGAATTTAAAGATATTGGAGGTGGATTGGATAAGATTGAAAGAATGTTACAAGCATATATAGAACATAAAGAAAGAAAGGAAAGTAAGAGAGAAGAAGAATTAAAGAAAAAAAAGAGAAGAGGAGGAACATGCTAATGTGGATGAAATCTATAGTGAAGTTGATACTAAAGAAGTTGCCATAGTTAAAGAAGAAGTAGAAAAGGTTGAGATCTTAAACATTGAAGAAGAGTGTTTGATTATGGAAGAACAAGATAGCATTTATTCTCCTTTATTACCTAAGGAGGAAGAATTACAAGAGGTGGTTATGAAGGAGGATGAGATGGTTCAGAATGAAGTAATTTTGACTAACCATGTCATGTTTAGCTCTTTTGATTTTGATTTACAGGGTAATGATGAAGCTTATATTTTTTTACCAACTATCAGAAGGAAGATATATGATAATGAATTTGTTTCTAGATCTTCAATTCCAAATTATAATAAGACAAAGATTCGAGGATGAATCTTTTCTGAGGAGGGAGGAAATGATACGAGCAAAGGAGGGCAAAATGGTTATTCCGACATACGAGGGTAAAATGGAGATTTTACTATACCTGATGGACCAAAAACTAGATCAAGGACCAAAAGACTTAAGGAATGATATGCAAGCTTAACCAAAATCTTTGTTGAAGAAATGCAAGAACAATGGACTAAGCTTGGGAAGAATAAAGGAGTGAGTCCAAGAAATGAAGCAGAAGAGCCCAAATATTAATCTGGCATATGGGCTTTAAAAGTGGGCTACACTTTATATGGACCTAGTTTATTTTAGGTGGGAAGGGCCTTGTTTGGTTGAATATTTAATTATTTTAATACTAGTTCAAGATAGGAAATTTAATTAGGAGTCAAACAAACATAGCCCTTATTTTATTTCCTATTTTGAAAAATAAAGGCCTTGTTTGGCTTAGCTTTAATTTTTGTAATTTTGTTTCTTTGTTAAGGGGGTGTCATCCAAACATGCCCCTTGCTTTTTATTTCCTTATTGAAATGGGGGTTGGTGTAAGAGGCCTATAAATAGCCTCATTATTGGCTTGTAAAATAACAATTGAATTATCAATAATATTTATGAGTTTTTCATAGAAGGCTTGGCCTAATTATATTGGAGATGATAGCTTGTCTTCTTCTTTTTGCAATAAGAGTTGATTTTCTTCCAAGGTAATTTCTTTGGTGAATTTTTGTTCTTGTTATTTTAAAATCAACCAATTTCTTATGTTTGCATACATGTATTGTTTGGGGTTGCAATAGGTTAGGGATTTATTCTCATTCTTGTTCTAGCCATATTATATGTTTTAGGAGTTTCGAGTTCTTTAACCTTAGGGTTCCACATCATATAGTGTTTAAATGGATGGTGAGATTAAAAGAGGCAAAGACCTAATGACTCTTATAATTCCCTTATTAAAAACCACACTTTTAAATCCATCTTGCTTAATTAGACACCATTAAACATAACTTTATGCCCTAATAAATCATTAAAATATAATCCTTGAACCTCATAAAAACTCACATTTAAAAAGCTTAAAAACCTTATAAAATGGTAACTTAATATATTTGGTCGATTTACTAAAAATACTTCCCAATGTTTAAAAATTCCATTGCTAATAAACTATTTAGAATATTTAAGTATCAAGTTATATCAATCTCAAAATTTTTTGAGCAAAAATTGCATATTTTACGGTTCAGCTAAAATGAGGTCACTATTCACGTGACATTGTCATAAAATATTATTGTCATTTTTAACCATCTAAATGACTTTATATTGACTCTAAATTTTTCCTAAAAATTATTTTATGACTAATACTACCATTTAGTAAGATTAGTGTGACTCGAGTTTTGGGAAACACTATTTATCTCAGGAATTACTATTCATAAGTCGCGATTTTTTAGGTGTTACAATTCTTCCCCTCATAAAAGAATTTTGTCCTTAAAATTATATAGTTCAAACAATTTGCAAGATATTGCTCCTTCATCTGAGCCTTAATTTCCCAAGTTAATTCTTCCATGCCATGATGTCGCCACAGTACTTTCACTAGTGGCACCATTTTGTTCCACAACTCTTTAACTTTTCGAGCTAGAATTCTCACTGGCTCTTTTTCATATGATAAGTCTAGCTAAATCTCCATTTCTTCAATTGATAGCATATGTGATGGATGTTATCTGTACCTTCTAAGCATCGACACATGAAATACATTGTGTATCAGCTTTAGCTCAGGAGGTAGAGCTAGTTTGTAAGCGAATGGTCCCACACATTCAGTTATCTCATATAGGCTAATAAACTATGGACTTAGTTTACTCTTCCTATGAAATCTCAACACCTTTTTCCATGGAGATACTTTTAGGAATACCTTATCACCCACTTCATACTAAATGTCCCTTCTCTTTAAGTCCTTATAAGACTTCTATCTATTTGAAGTTGCCTTGAGCCTATATCTGATAATCTTCACTCTCTCCTTAGCATCCTTAATCAAATTTAACCCCATAAGTTTGTTCTCACTAAGCTCACTCTAACACAATGGTGTTCTGCATTTTCTCCGATATAAAGCTTCATAAGGAGCCATGCCTAAGCTTGTTTGATAACTATTATTGTAGGCAAACTCTACCAATGATAGATAATGGTCCCAACTTCTCTGGAACTCGATAGCATAACTTATCAACATATCTTTAAGAACCTAAATAATCCTCTCTAATTGGCCATTTGTCTGCGAATGAAAAGCCTTGCTAAAACTAAGTCGAGTACCTAAAGCATTATGAAGTTTTTTCCAAACTTCAATGTAAACATTGGATCCCAATTAGAAATAATAGATGAGGGCATACTATGCAACTGAACAATATCATCAATATACAACTCTACTAGCTTCTCTAAAGAATAATCCATTCTCATAGGTGTGAAGTGTGCTGACTTGATCAATCTATCAACCACAACACATATAGAATCACACTTGCTCTTGGTCATTGGTATCCCAACCACAAAATCTATAGTGACTATATCCCATTTCTATTCAAGTATTGCTATAGGATAAAGCAATCTAGATAGAACTTGATGTTCTGCCTTAACTTGCTGACAAGTATGGCATCTGGTCATAAACTTAGTTATGCCTCTCTTTATGCCTAGCCATCAATAAATTATCTTTAAATCCTTATACATCCTGCTAATACTAGGATGTATAGCACATGGTGCATTATGGGCTTCTTGCAAAATTTGTTTCCTTAAATCCTTTATATTAGATACACGTAGATGATTATGATAATATAGATAGCCATCATCCTTAATCTCATACTTAATAGGCTTCCCTTTTTTAAATCATAATAATGATATTTATAAGTCTGTGGTTGTGACACCTATTACTAGATTCCCGAAGAAACCTAATAAATGGTACACTTCCCGCTAGGTCACCCATCTTGACTTCTCCCACTGTCATTCATTTAACTTTTACTTAGGCTGTACTAGTCCACTTTATCTGACTCCTAAACTCAGTCTTGTCTATTTCTATAGCTCATATAGGATCATAATATAAAGTTTATACCCTTACAGAAGGATTTAGCAAGTTTAGGTATTACTTCAAAATTTGGCAGCATAACAGTTGTCCGGGCCACTATCCCAAAATTTTTTTCTACCTATAAACACTTCTATATCACTTACTACATCTCCTAGACCCTTTTGGTCCCCCAGATATCATCCTATCAACATTATCTAATACACACAAATGATAGGCCTCAGACCACATTCAAGAAACATATAGAGCCTCACGCTCATATACATTAACACAAACCATATGTATGAAAAAAGAACCATCACATGATTAATTACAATACAGTCTATTACATACAATCACATCTTGTCTCATTACATACATTACCACTATTACCCCACCTAAGTACATAGAGTGCAAAAGCTATACAAATGTACATTATTAACCTTCCCACACTTGATCTCTGAACTCTCTGCACATTTCACGAGGTGACATCCTTATTCTTGATACTTGCACACCGAAATAGGTACGCTGAGTATAAAATACTTAGTGGTGAATTCAATCATTAAAAATATGTCCAATAGTTATATCCATACATTTATATCCCTATTTATTTCTAATTTCATTATCCAGGTTTAACTTAGAACATTCACATGCCAAATTTCCGTTTTATCCCTAGGATGCTTCTATTTGAAGGATCTATCTAAATAAGCATTTCTTGTCATATAAATTATGCTTGGGTCATTTTATGCACAAATTATGCCATTTTAAATCTTTTTCCCACAATCAGTGTAAAATTACTAAAATGCCCCTATGTCATATTTTATAGTCATCTGCAACCTTTATTAATCTTATTTAATTATTTTAGCTAGCCTATCTCAAGAGACAACCCTGATAGATACTTGATCTAGAGCGAGAATAAACTAGTGTAGTGGTCCCTATTCTAGACCTGCGCCACTGCACCGACTTGATCACATTTTGGCACCCAAGGTGTAATTACCAAGGAATTATCTGCCCAACAGACTGGTCTATCCAACAAACTAGTGCAGTGGCCCTTAAAGACCTACGCTACTACACTAGCATCATGTAAAGGATCAGTGATAGCATGGCTGTGTCTACCTAGTAGACTGGTCTGTTTAACAGACTAGTGCAGTAGCCCTTAGGGACCTATGCTATTATACCAGCAATATCAAATCTAGCATTAAGCAGCAAAGATAGGAGGTTTTCTATCTAATAAACTAATACAGTGACCCCAATAGGGACTTACATCACTGTATCGGCCCTGTCTGAAAAGTAGACAATGTAGCAGCTGCTAAGGATCCCTAAGTTGATTGGTCAACCCATCTAGTGGGTGTCCATCTAGTGAGCCATTTAACCTTAATCTATGTCCATTTCTTTATTGATTAACTTTTTATAATGTTATAACTCAAAAATAGACAGTTATAATTTTTACAGCACAGTTAGAATTTAGCTCGATCTGGTATGGCTACAAATAGGCTGTACCAAGTGAATTGTTAGTAAATATTTTCAAAGGTTCCAATGCCAATAATTATGACATATTATGCTGAGTTTAATTCTATAAGTATTTCACAAATCTAGGCCATTAACTATTTAGAGGATTTATCAGTTTAGGTAATGGTCACTTAGGATAGTTACAGGTCATTACTGCAAGGTTGTACTAAGGCATTTTGGTCCATTTTAGTCCATTTTACAGTGTAGTTTTCTCAAGTTATGTTAGGTATTTATAGGTCTAAAGCCAATCCCAACTGAGGCCAAAATAAGGCCAAACTTAGGCTCACATGCCACTATAAAATATTTCACCAACTAGCCATTATAGGCACCAAATTTAAGCACATGGTGTAAGTACATACCATAGGCCTTAAAGGCAAAAACAACCCATTTTTCCATACATCACTCCTAGCCACTTTAAGGTCATTATGCATGTCAATCTTGTTTATATTGCATACCACTTTAAAATACTCTTTAGTTTAGTTTCATGCCAAATCTATATCATGCTTTCTATATACATTAATTTATAACATTTATATACATAAGGCTTTCACATAGGCTATAGTTACCACTCTTTTCCCATAGCTTTCATACCTCTTGGCCACTAAAGAATTCATTACCAACACATGCATTTTTACATCATTTATCACACACACACCTTGCACATTGCTATATTAGTATATATCCACACATGTATACTTCCTACCATACATGCCATGTCATTATAAAGGCCATACATGCCTCGACCAACCTCACATACACATATATATGCTTTGTATCAATATTCATGCATCATAGGTCTAAAAGCACATGAAATTCTAGCCTCAACCACTATCTAGTATCATACTAGGCAAGGCATACACACTAGCAATTCTAAGGCAAGCTCTCAGCCACACTTACAATTTATGCCAATCATGTATATTTCCATCAATTCCTAAAGAATACCATTACTTATCCATGCCATATCTATCAATTTATGCCGTAAACACCATAAACACATTCTAGCCACTTATATACCTCTCGGCCAATAACAAACTTTACATTTGTATTAGTTTCTTTCCATCAATCACTATGCAATTCATATTCTATCATGCCATAGGCCATAATCATTCAAAGAAAGCACTAATTCAAAGTAATTCATGGACTTAAACCATCTCTACTCAAGGAAGGTATTGAAAAATGAGAGGGCATGAAGTGAATGGTTGAATTCACTTACTTGCTAGGAAAGACACTTGAAATCTTCAACTCCACAAGCTGTCTAGCCTTCCATGATGGTTCCTTTACCCTTCTTTAAGCCCTTTTCTTCCTTAATCCACCTCAAACACAATTCACACACTCAGTCTTAGTTCTTAGGCATCACAAGGATCTAATTCCAACCAAGAATCACCATGAAAACCAAAGGAGAAGTAAAGAAACTCACCTTTGGTACCCCTATTAGACTATTTTTTACCAGCAATTTTTAATGATTTTTATCTAATTCCTGAAAACTCCTTTTTTAGTGCTTCTTCTTCTCTTAGGTTCCTAACAAACCAAATTTAATTTCAAAAATAAGAAACTGTAGAAATGGCTAAAGGAGAAGGGAGAAAATGGCTCCCAAAAGTGAGAATGGTGTCGGTTCCAACAGCCAAAGGGAGGATTTTTTTCCTTCTTTTACTTACTAGAATTATCCACTTGTCAATTAGTTTGGCCACTTGTCATAGGCCCCCAGCTAGCTGGCAACATGTGGGTGGGTCCCACACCTTCTTGAGCCATCCTGGTAAGACTCGATTTTTTTTTTGAGAAATTTCAAAAATTCACTAAAATTCACACGAACCTCAAAAAATTACACCATTTATTTTAAAATTCACATTTTAATCCCCTCTATATGCTCGTAAATTTTTGCAGCAAAATTCTATTGATAGAGCAGTTTTTATACCGCCTCATTTGTGTGCTAGCCTTAAAATTTATGAGAATTTGCGAACGACCTTGGAATTCAAAAATTCTTTCACTGGTAGACTTAGTGGAATTTTAAAGCTTTAGAGTCCATTATTTTGGGTCCATCGGGGCACATATTGGGTCATTCCCAGCTTGTAAAATTTTTATTAAACCAAGGGGTAGCTTATGGTCTGCAATGAAGTATTGGTTCTACTAAATTTTTAAATTTTACCTTTTTCATCAAATTAAAGCCCCTTGAAGTTTCATAACCAGTGTCACTGCCTCGGTTTACATGCAAGTGACTCGGCACCCTGGGCACATTTCTCAAATGTAGTGGCACTATTTACAGACCCTCGAAACACGGGCATTTTAGTGGTCATCCTTATGAGCATCTTTCACTTGTTGTAGCAAGCTTGGCTTGTTCTATAATTCTACTAACAAACCCCTATCATTTAATTATTTCAATTTAACATTCATGGCTTTCAAAGTTGATATGAACTTTCTGCTAAGGGCATCTACCACCACATTAGCTTTCCGTAGATGATAGTTAATAAGGCAATCTCATAGTCCTTTATTAACTCTATCCATCTTATTTGCCTCAAATTCAGCTCTTTCTGAGTGGGAAGATACTTCAAACTCTTGTGATCTATATAAATATAGCATTTCTCTCCGTAGAGATAATACCTCCATATCTTTAGAGTAAACACTATAGTTACAAGTTCTAAATCATGGGTCGGGTAGTTCATTTCATGAGGCTTCAACTATCTCAAAGCATAGGCTATAACTTTGCTTTCTTGCATAAGCACACATCCTAACACATTTAATGAATCATCACTGTAGATCGTGAATTTCTTCTTTGATAATGGTTGAACCAAAATTGGTGCTTCTATTAACATAATTTTTAACTTGTCAAAACTCTCTTAATACTTGTCATCCCAAATAAACTTAGCAATCTTTTTCAAAAGACATGTCATAAGGGTAGTAATAAGAGAAAACCCCTTGAAAAAACTTCTATAACAGCCTATCAAACCTAAGAAAATTCTAATCTATATAGTGTTCCTAGGTGGCTTTCATTCCATAATGGCCTCAATCTTGCTGGGATCAACTCTAATACCTTATGTTGATGTTATGTGACCCAAAAAAGACACTTTCTCTAGCAAAAGCTCACACTTGCTGAGTTTGGCATAAAGCTTCTAATCTCTCAACTTCTATAGAACAGTTCTCAAATGCTTCTTGTGATCATCCTAGTTCTTAGAATACACAAGGATGTCATCAATAAAGACCACAACAACCTAATCTAAGAAAGGCTAAAAGATAGAGTTCATGAGATCTATGAATGTTGCTGGAGCATTAGTAAGCCCATATGGAATTACCAAAAACTCTTAGTGCCCATATCTTGTTTTGAAAGCTATCTTATGTACATTTGCTTCCTTTACTTTCAACTGATAATACCCCAAACTCAAATTAATCTTAGAAAAGGTACTTGCCCCTCTAAGTTAATAAAAAAGGTCATCAATCTGAGGTAATAAATACTTGTTCTTGATAGTGACCTTATTCAGCTATTTATAGTCGACACATAACCTTAAAGAACCATATTTCTTCTTGACAAATGAAACTGGTGCTCCCCATGGTGAGACACTTGGAGTGATAAAACCCTTATCCAATAGCTCGTGCACTTGTAACTTCAGTTCCTTTAACTCCATAGGAGCCATTCTATATAGAGCTATAGAAAATGGCATTGTGCATAGTAATAGATCAATTCCAAATTCAAGTTCCTATTCTAGTGGCAAACTGAGTAACTCTTCTAAGAAAATATCTTTAAATTATGATACTATGGGTATCTTACTTACATCTAGTTCTTCTCTTCTGGTGTCAATCACATGGGCTAAATACGCTTGACATCCCTTCTTTATCAATCTCCTTGCCACAACCACTGAAATCACATTAGACATACAATTCTATCTTTCTCCCACCACTATCACTTTTGTCCCATTACTAGCTTTAAGTGTGATTCGTTTCATTTCATAGTCTAAAATTGCATGATACTTAGATAACCAATCCATGCCCAAGATCAAGTCAAACTCACTGAAAGGTAACTCAATAAGGTTGGCTAAAAAAGAACATCCTTATACTGATAAAGGACAATCTCTATATACTTTGTTCATAACTACATGTTGTTCAATTGGTTTGCTAACCATAATATCAATGGCAAGGTCTTTTGACATTAAACCCTGATCTAAAGCCATGCCATGTAGATATAAAAGTGTGTAGACCCTAGATCTATTAATGGAAAAGCATGCAAATCAAAGAGTTTGAAAGTACCAACTATCTCATTCGGTGAATCCACATCTTTTTTTGGCTTGGAAGGCATATTGTCTAGCTAAAGCTCTACTCTCTAACTACCTCGAGCTTGGTCTCTAGTGTCTTTCTTATCCCTCTTTTGAGTTAGCTCTTTAGGTATTATCGGACAATCTCTCTAAAAATGATCTTTAGAGTCACATCCCTAGTAAACTCCTGACATGGTCTTCCAATAAGCACCTTTATGCCTCTTACTACAATGCACACACTGAGGTGTCTGCACACTCCTGGTTATGGATGCTAATGCACTAACAATTGATGTTTACTATCTAGCCCTAAACTATGATCCCTAAATTGATCTATGAGAATGATTCTATCTCTGCCCATATTGCGGTCTAGACTGCTCACTCTTAGGTTTTTTCTCAGATGTAAAGGTTGTAATAGATTGCCTATGGACAAAAGGCCTCTTCTTTTGAAGATAGTCTCGTTTATCTTTTATCTTTTAAATTTCTTCCACCATGTGACAAGCTACAACTAAGTCTTTAAAGTCCCTGATTTTTATTGGAGCTACTTGCATCATGATCTCAAGGTTAAACCCCTTCTCAAATTGTATCAATCCTCTTTAGTAGCAACCACTTTCTTGGCATATCATCTCAATCTTGTGAGTTCTTTCTCATATTCAGATACTGACTTTTGCCTCTACTTTAAATTCATAAACTCTTTCCTCTTCTAATCTAGGTAATGCCCAGTGATTTACTTTTTCTTAAACTCTCTCAACAGAAACTCCCAAGTCAAGTCTTTAGTTGCCTTATGCTTTATAATAGCTTCCCCCCATTTAAAAGCCTCATCAACTAGTTAAGATATAAAACAAATAGTGTACTCATCTAGGGTATATCTCAGCTACCACATTATCCTTAGAGTTCTATCTAAGCAATATTCTACTCTATATGATCCATCTAGCTCCTCACCCTTAAAATCTTCAACCCTATTCTTTTTAAGTCTCTTAAGATGAGTCTTCTATAGGGACTGAGGTTCTAGCTAGACTAGTGGAGGTGGTGTAGGATGAACTATAGCAATAGCAGTAAGGTAACAGACTTTAAAGTCTTTATCATTTGTTCAAACCAAGTAAGCTATATCTGAGGTCTTTGTGCTGCTTGTTTTGCATCACTTAAGATAACAGACTCAGCCTTGGTAGCCCTTTATCTTATTACAGTTAAGGCATGATCTCGACTTTCTCATCACTCAATGGTGTATTTTGACTCATCCTTAATCTATAGGAAAAGAAAGTAGATTATAAGCCTAAATATGTATAATTATGTATTAATATGTATAATTATGTGATGTGTATTTTTTAAATCCTATGACACTTTTACGTAACCCATATATATTAAGGAATGCTTAAACCAAAGCTTTGATGCCAACAAATGTGACCTCTTATCAGATCTGATCATCAGACCTGAATAAGGAGCAATACACAAATTGATGTCTGAATACTTACATGGAAAACCTTTATTGATTAAAATCTTATTATTAAGATTTAAATCATACTTTGCATGCACATAGTAATAAAAATATGGATTTTCAAAAACTGTTTTCTAACTTGTACTATTAGGGTCCTCATGCCAAAATTTCGGTAGCTTAATAGTTGTATCAGGCATTATCCCAAATAGTAACTAGCATAAAAACATCACTTCTAAAACATTCAATCACACAACAACTTCATCTGGGTCTATCTAACCCTCCAAATGAACTCAACTAGCTCAAATAAAAGAAATTATGTATATTTTGCTTTAACATTCATACTCATGTAAACAGTCGATACGAAACACCAAGGTTAAAGAACCGAAACCTCTAAAACATACAATATGGCTAGAATAAGAATGAGAATAAACCCCCAACCTATTGCACCCCCAAACAATACATGTGTGAAAACACAAGTAATTAGTTGATTTTAAAATAACAAGAATAGAAATTCACCAAAGAAATTACCTTGGAAGAAAATTAAAT
>CANXYI012219658.1:0-16457 GCA_948208565.1 Hura crepitans | reverse complement strand
ACACTTTTAAGAAGTTCTACAAGCTAAATAAGCACTAACCTTGGTTTCTCAAGCTTTAAATCTTCATTCTAATGCCATTTCTTCACCTAGGTAGCATGTACAAGCTTCTTTATTTCATTTCAATAGTGATCAACTCATCCATTCCCAACTATAGCTGAAATAGAAGATATATTATACCAAAATACCCATTTAATTTCCTTTATTCCTATTCATTTATTTTCTCCCTTAGTAAGAACTAGGGACGTTACACATGTGAATACACTAGCATTCAACACACAAGACTCAAAAAATAGCATTATAATTGAAAAAACTCTAATCTAAATGCAAATGAGAGTGTTGAATTCTCTTTTCCTAGCTAATAATATAATTTTACAAAAATATTGATTTGGACAAAAAAATATAACATTTTTTTATCCCTCATGGTCTTAATATGCAAAAGATGGAAACAATATATCTATTTGATAACACCCATATGATCATTTTGTAAAATTTACACATCAAATTAAAAAAGACATTACCCATGAAGGTACTTTAATATGACTCTAAAAAGAAGTGTCCTGCAAATTTAATATATATAATGGTGATTATAAATGCTTTGTTGGTTACAAATAGCTCAGGAATAATAACTATAAAATCATTTGAATAAGCTCTCAAACTTTAAACATGTAACAGTCCCTATTCAGACACAACTGGGCACCTAATTGAGGGTATCGCAACCTAACCTAGTAACTTAAACCCTAATAACCTATGTGAGTAACTAAGAAAGGGAATAAAATTTAGATAGCATATCCCCTGTAAAACTTTGCATTATGAGGTATTAAACATGTGAAATTTCAATCAAAGAATCATATCAACTTGTCCAAGTTTATCAATAACATAATTCCCAAATCCTCTAACCATATAATAACTCAATGACTCAAAACCAAAGATTGAAATCAACCAAATTAACATACATATAGTCCTTAAACATCATCTCAACCTATATGGCAAGCCTATTATACATGATCATAAAAATCGTAATATAAGCAACCATAAACAAATATATATACATTCCTACAAAACCCTCATAAACACAAGAACTTATACATATAAATGATTTACTACACCTATGTACATGCCATTTACATATTTATATAGATATGTTTAACTATATACATTTGCCTTGATATTTGAGCTTCCTGGATTCTAACAAAAACTATACATCTTTGGTATCTTCTTTAAAATCTTCTCAGTAACTTGTGCATGGCATAACTATCGTGCTATGCATGTCACTTAGTGGTATTCCATCATTTCGACATTTAATGAACATAATAATTATAATTTTCAATTATGAGTAACATGAGCACTTAGTGAAGGGAACTTGCTTAATTAGGTACTTATTAGTGAATTTTGCATAAAAGAAATAATGATTAATGCTCTTTTTATCAAGCATGGATGGATTAATAGATGAATTATGTGACATGACTTCCTATAACCATACAGACTATTAACCTGTCCATAGGCATGCAATGTGAGATGCTAGTGCTTGTCAAGACTCACTATATACATTTTCAAAAACTATATATTACATTATAATTACAAACAATTCTCAGAACCCTTTTAGAATTCACAATGTGATATGCTTATTTCATTTCTTAGAATAACATCATGCAATATGTCTTAAAGATGGTGATCATAACTTTAACATATTATAGCTACCACATAACTTCCACCTTACACATGTACACATAATAATGGCCTGTTTTATCAATTTGTTAAAATATGTCTTAAATATTGGGATCACGACTTGAACATAATAATTATTACGATAAAACTTTAATTATGCACATATGCATATAACCATGTCATGTTTTATTAATCATATAAATATCTTTTCTTATAATTACTTTATTATAGAGCCATAGGTAATAAACTAGTAGAATATCCTTAGGGAAAGGTAAATAGGAAACATAAACAAAACATATGGTTAAAGCCAACATAACATATCATAAAATAGGCTTAAGCCTATCATAGCATACGAACATATAGTTTAGGGCCCAATTATACATAAACGTAAGGCATGAAATATTGTATCAACATAGTTAGTGGTACTACATATCCTTAACTTAGCATGCAAAAGCTTCCCTATCCTGGATTTTGCCAAGCCTTATTAATTTAGTTCTTATACTTAATTCATTTTAAACTTGTCAAATTAATGATTTAAATTTATCTACTTAGTTCTTATTGAATATGATGTAATTATAACATGAAAATTTCATTTCATACCCCAAATGAATATCTAAGATCATATCCTTAATCTCATATACATGAACTATGATTATCAAATGCATATTGATAATGTTATGCTTATGTAGTGTACCACATTTTTCCATAATGTGAATGCTCTAAAGTATCTTAAAATTCAATTGTTTTAAGCATACAAAAAAACTCATGCCTATTCCACCATATACCTTTTAACTTAGTTATACACCCAAACATAAAAAGTTAAACTTGATTACGTTTCCATTTTTCATATTAATGTCTCTTGAAAGAAAAAAAAAACTTGCATCATAAGCAAATTGGTTAAATTTATCAAGAAAAATTCGTGTTTGAATTAAACTTGTAGAAAGTATGAAAAAGTTGGAATACATACAAAAATCCTTTTTAGCTTATACTTAGGCTTGTATCTATTTGTTCTCACTACCTTTCTCCTTGGTATGCTTTGTCTCTTTCTCTTTTTCTACATATAAGTATGTATATTCATCACTAATTGTACTCACACATAAACATTAATGACATAATTAACATAATACTATACTTTTCTTTAATTTTTTACATTTGCATTAACCATAGCAACCCAAACTTCTACCTAATCCTAATCCTCTATGTCACATACACCTTCCCATAATTATCACTTTATCAAGCTTTTGTTTGCACACACTAACCCTTGTTAAAGTCTTTACTTTGCTGCCTAGCATATGTTGTCATTAGCATTAAAATATGTAGCCAGTTTTGTTGTAAAATCTGTAGATGGTTTTTTGGAGAAATTCAACCTTTCAACAGTTCATTTCCATAGTTTCTACTATAAATAAGCACTTAAATCTACCTACCATAGACCTTTGTTCATCAAAAGTTATAGCAAAATCACTAAAAACATTCACATTTTCCTTAAACATTTAGCTGCAACATTTTGTCATTATAATAAATAAAATTCAACCTCTTATATAGGTTTGACAAGATTCAAATACCAAAATTCCCCATATATTCAAGCTAATTTCTACCTTAGTTACTAAATGATTTCTATTCTACCTAGCTGGCAAATTGTACACCCAAGAAATAGAAGAAATAGAACAAGAATTTAACCTTTACTTGAATTCTGTGTTTTCTAGATGCTCATGACCATATGTCAAAGCCTTTACTTGTCATTCCTTCCCCTAATTTTGTCCTAATCCCTTTTCATTTCATCTATAAAAAAAACTCCAATATAGACATTGCATGGAGAAAAATGAATTCGATTCAAGAAAAATACACAAATTCTGAAATTCGATCCCCATTCTACTATAAAAATTTCAATCACTATTTTCCCAAATTCTCAATGTAATTAATTCCAATTTTACTCAATTCTCCATCGTACTTCAACGAACAAAGCATAAAACTTTCATTATGTTCGATTCGAGAGAAGAATTAAAGAAATTCTTACCTATAATCTATCGAATTTCAACAATCTATCAAAGAACTTCTCTCTATTATTCCTTAATTTCAACTTCAATTTCCTTAATTCCTATTATGTTTAGTTGAATCTATAATGAAATCATGAAATATTGAGTTTAATTCTTTGATTTTCTACCTTACATGTCTTACCCTAGCTTTAGGTTGCTCTCCACTTTCTTTCTTTTCTTTCGCTACAACTCAAAGTAAAAGGGAGTAATTTTTCTTTTAGTTCCTTAAATTCCTCTTAAATCCTTCAATAATACCTTTAATGCATTTTCATTATTCTTATATTTGCTTATAATTAGTCCACTTCTTTATTACCGAGTCAAATCATCAAATCCTTTAATTATGGATATTTCCCTTAGATAATCTTCACTCAAATTACTTAGTGACCTATCATTACAATTTAATTCCAATTATGTATTTAACTCAAGAATAACTTATTAATATTATCCGAGATGTGATGACTCTCCCCTACTTAGGCTATTTCGTTCACAAAATAAAGATACATACCTTAAGGAAATAAGTGGGAATATTATTGTTTCATAGCTTCTTCTGTCTCCCATATAGCCTTTTTAACCTTATGATATCTCTATAACACTTTCACAAAAGGAATCTTCTTATTCCTTAATTTTCTAATTTCCCTAGCTAATATAGCCACATGCTCTTTTTCTAGGTAAGATCTGCTTGCACTTCTATGTCTTCTATTGGAACAATATAGAAGGAATTAGACTTTCACCTTTTTAACATAGATACATGAAATACATCATGAATCTTATCAAACCCTAGTGGTAAAGCCAATTTATATGCTATTAAACTAATCTTTTCTAATACTTCATATAGTCCAATATATCTTGGACCCAAATTCCCTTTCTTATAAACTTAAGAATTTTCTTCCATGGTGATAGCTTAAGGAATAACTTATCTCTAACTTGATAATCAACCTCATTTCTTCTACAATCAATATAAGAATTTTTTTCTATTTGCTACTGCTTTCAATTTATCTTTGATAACTCTTACCTTATCTTTTGCCTATTTGATCAATTCTAGTCCTTCTAACTTACTTTCACTCAACTTAATCTAACACAATGGTGTTCTACATTTTTTACCATATAGAGCCTTATATGAGGGCCATCTTCAAACTTGTTTGGTAATTATTATTATAAGCAAATTCAACCAATGGGAGATATTCTTCCTAACTTCCTTGAAATTCCAAAACATATTGCCTTAACATATCTTCGAGTACTTGATATATATGTTCATATATTAGTACTAATCTATTAATGTTCATACTATGATAAACTTGAGCTCACTTACCTGAATTACACTTTTTAATTGACCATCTGTTTATGGATAAAATGTAGTACTAAAATGCAATTTAGTATCTAATGCTTCATAAAGCTTCTGCCATAATATAGAGGTAAACTATGGATCTTTATTTGATACTATAAAGATAGGCACTCCATGCAGTTGTACTATTTCATTGACATATAATTTTGCTAGTTTATCCAATAAATAATTAGCTTTAATTGGCAAAAAGTGAGCTAACTTGGTTAATCGATCCACTATTACCCAAATAGCATTCTCCCTTTTTAGAGTGACTAGCAATCCTACAACAAAATCTATTGTAACCTTATATCATTTCCACTCTTGAATAGGAAAGATGCAATAGCCCTGATGGTACTTGGTGCTCCGCTTTCACTTGCTAGCATATATGACATTTGGTCACATAATCCATAGTATCTCTTTTCATACTAAGCCACCAATATTGTATCTTTAAATCATTATACACCTTAGTATTGCTTGAATGTATGACACAAGGACTGTTATGAGCCTTTTCTAATATGTTCTTCTTTAACTCCCCCTCTTCTAGTACACATATTCTACATCGATGGTTTAAAAAGCCATCCACTTTATTAACATGATTCTCATCGTCTTTCCTTTTTTTAACTTATCTTAACTTTTCTTTCAATTTGTTGTCATCCTTCTGAGACTCTCGGACTTGCTGAAGCAAAATAGGTATAAGCCTTAGCTTTACTACTAAAATTCCACCTTCAGTCAAAGTTAGGTGAGCATTCATTACCTTTAATGCAACACATAAATAAGCAATTAGGTAATTGGCATATACCACATCACATTCATATATAAACTTTGCACCCAAACTAAAATATATATACCTAATACTGACTTCCTACTAAGTGTATCAGCCACCATATTGGCTTTGCCTAGGTGATAATCAATGATGTAATCATAGTCTTTCAGCAATTCCATCTATCTTCTCTATCATAAATTCAATTCTTTCAATGTAGGTAGATATTTTATACTCTTGTGGTATGTATAAATATAACACTTCGAACTATGCAAGTAATATCTCCAAATCTTTAGTGTAAAAACTATGGCTACTAGCTCTAAATCATGGGTGGGATAATTTCTTTCATGTGTCTTAAGGTGTTTAAAAGCATAGGCAATTACCTTTCCTTCTTGCAATAACACACACCCTAAGCCATTGTATAAAGCATTAAAATAAATTACAAACTCCTTACAAGATACTAGCTATATAAGAACTAGAGCATTGGTTAACATTACCTTAAGCTAATTAAAAATGGCTTGACAATTATCTTTCCACTCAAATTTCACGTACTTCCTTAGCAATCTTATGAGTGGTAATGCAATCAATAAAAAAACCCTCAATAAAACTCTTATAATAGCCAGCTAAACTTATAAAACTCCTAATTTCTATAACATTCTTTTGTGGCTTTCATTTTACTATTGCCTCAACTTTTTTGAGGTCTAGTCTGATCTTTTTAGGAGATATTACATATCCTACAAAATGATATCTCTTTCTAACCAAAACTCACACTTACTCAACTTTGCATATAAGTGTTTCTCCTTTAATTTTTGCAAAACTAATATTAAATGTCAATCATGTTCTTTCTTGGACTTAGAATAAACTAGGATATCATCTATAAATGCCACTAAAAATTAATCAAGGTATGGATGAAATATCCTAGTCATTAAATCCATGAAAGCAATTGAATCATTAGTCAACCCAAATGGCATGAATAATAACTCATAGTACCCATATTTGTCCTGAATGCAGTTTTAGGTATATCATATTCCTTAAACTTTTACTGATAATACCTCAACCTTAGGTCTATCTTGGAAAACACATTGACTCCTTTCAAATGATGAAACAAATCATCAATCCTAGGCAATGGGTATTTGTTCTTGATGATCACCTTATTCAATTACCTATAGTCAATATATAACTTTAAGGTTCTATCTTTCTTATTCACAAATAGCATTAGAGCCGCCCATAGGGATACACTAGGATGATTAAATTCTTTATCTAATAATTCGTATAATTGTACCTTTAACTCTTTCAATTCCGTAGGAGCCATTCTATAGAGAGCAATAGAAATAGGTGTTGTACCAAGCATAACCTTAATATTGAACTCTACTTCTCTATTAGGTAGTAATCTTGGCAATTCTTTTGGAAACACCTTAGAAAAATCACATACCATAGGCATGTTAGAGATACAAAGCTCCTTCCTCTTTAGTTCTAACACACAAGCTAAGTATGCCTCACATTATTTTCTTATCCACTTTTTAGCTATAGAGGCTGATATAAAATTGGAACTTAGTTTAGTCCTTTATTCCTAAACTATAACCTCTTTACCATCACTAGACTTAAGTATGATTCTTTTACACCTATAATCAACTATAGCCTGATGCCTTAATAGCCAATCCATTCCTAAAATCACATGAAACTCCCTAAAAGGCAACTTAATAAAATCCTTAAGAAACTCTTTCTTATTCACCTTCATTGGACACTCCTTAATTACTTGATTCACAGTCACATTATCCCCCATATGATTAGTCACTATCACATCATATGCTAAGGTCTTGGTTAATAATTGATCTTCAATATTCAAAGGCACACATATGTATGACTAAGTAAAACATGAATCAATTAAAGCATGCACATCAATCCCTAGAATAGAAAAGGTACCTTTAATGATATTAGGAATGTTTGGATCCCCCATGCCTTGATATCATAAACTTTGGCTAGTGATATAGGCTCTGGTCTATCTGTTGACTTAAATGGGGCCCTATAACTAGCCAAACTAGCATCTCTCTTACCTTTTCCTTTACTTAACAGTGGTTCTGGTCCCAATCTCTTAGATTAAGCAATTATCCCAGTCCTTTATTGAGGACACTCTTTCTAGAAATGTTTTAAAGATCCATACCTAAAGCAAACATCTAACTCTTTGCTGCATACTTATAAATGCCTCTTATGACATTAATTGCATAAAGGATCTCTTTGCCTATTCCTATAGCACTGTTTATAAAAGTATCGGTCCTTGATTTTGATGTAACTCTTGCACACTAGCCTACTTTTTGGGTTTGAAGTCAATTCTGACTCATTGCACCTACTGAAGTACCCATAAATTTCTTACCTATTCTTGAGATTATTATCCTTGCACTCAAGCTCTCTTTTACTGACCTTTATGCCATCTAAATTGATTTTTTACCTTAACTTTCTCATAATCTAATGCAACATTCACTAACATTGAAAACTCCTTAATAGGATGAATGGCCAACAACCTCATTATCTCATTGTGCAACCTTGCTCAAATCTTTTACATATAGCTGCCTTTATAGGGATAAGCTCCTCTATATACTTGCTAAATCCCTTTTATAATCAGAAACTAACATATTTCCTTATTTCAAATATAGAAATTACTTCTTCTTCTCTTCCATATAAAGATCGCAAATATACCTTTCTTAAACACTTGTAAAAAGAAGTCCAAAGTCCTCTGTTCTACAAGCACTATCTTTGCTGTAATGTACCGCTACTGATATGATTCTTCTTTTAATAAGGATATTAAACATACTAAACTATTAGTTGGAGTACACTGTAATTGCTCTATAACACTTTTTGTAAATTTTAACCAATATGCTACTACTGATGGATCCTCTCATTTTCTCCCCTAAATACCTTAACTCCATATTTCTTTAACTTGTCAACCGGTGGCCTCTATACCACTGCTAGAGCTAGGGATGGAGGAGAAGGAGGTGTTTGATGTATTGTCCTATTACCTTTTTGAAAATTTCAGTGATATGCTAATACATAGCTTCCTATCTAGGTACATGCTAAGGATTTTTAGGTTGAGGTAGGGCAAGACTACCTATATCCATATCCTTATCTAGTTGTATGGGGGCTTGCTGAGTATCTAAAGTCATCTTCCTATAAAAGCAAACAACTTTGTCAAAATCACCTCAAGTATATCAATTCAAGTGTATATGTGTATAAGTATAAATGGCATGTACATATTACCTAATTTTCAATCCTAAAAACCTAGAACCATTAAACTTACTCTGATACCACTAATTATAAATCTGCCTATTCAGACATAATTGGGTATCCAGATAATGGTATTACAACCTAAACTAATGACTTAAACCCCAATAACCCATATGAGCAACTGAGAAAGAGAATATAATTTAGACAACATATCCCGTACAAAAATCTATGTTCTAGGGTACTAAACATGTGGAATTTCTATCAAAGAATCATATTAACCTCTCTATGTTTTTTAACAACATAGTTCCCAAATCCTCTAACCATATAATAACTCAAGGACACAACTAACCATATATACTTGGTGAAATAATTTACCAAAGGTCAAAATTAACTTGTTTACATACATATAGTCCTTAAACATCATCTCAACCAATATGGAAAGCTTATCACACATGATTATAAGAATTGGAATATAACAAACCAAAAATAGATATATATACATTCCTTCAAAAACCTTATAAACATAAGAACTTATACACATGCATAATTTAATACACCTATGCACATGCCATTTACATATTTACATATATATGTTTAACTATGTACACTTAAAACTGAAAATATAGCAAAGAACATTTGCCTTGATACTTAAGCTTCTTACAGTTTGACAAAAAGTATACATCTTTAGTATTTTCCTCAAAATCTTCTCAACAACCTATACATGGCACAACCATCGTGCTAAGTATATTGCTTAGTGGTATTCCAACATTTCCACATTTAATAATCATCATAATTAAAATTTTCAACCAAGTAACGTAACCACTTAGTAAAGGAAACTTGCTTAATTAGGTATATATTAGTGAATTTTACATAAAGGAAAGAATGATTAATGCTTTTTTTTATCTAGCATGGATGGCTTAACAGACAAATCATGCAACATGGAAAGAATGATTAATGCTTTTTTTTATCTAGCATGGATGGCTTAACAGATAAATTATGCAACATGACTTCCTATAACCATGCAAACTGTTAAGCTCTTCACAGGTATGTAATGTGAGATGCTAGTGCTCACTATATAAATTTTCATGAACTCTATATTGCTTCATAATTACAAACAATTCTTAAAACCTTGTTAGGATTCACAATGTGATATGCTTATTTCATTTCTTAGAATAACAACATGCAATGTCTCTTAAGGGTGGTGATAATAACTTTAACAGACTACGGCTACCACATAACTTCCATCTTACATATGTAGGGATGAGCATCGATCGGGTCCAAAATTGACCCAGCTCGACATAACCCAAACTCAAAAATTTTCCTATCCTCTCACACGAACCAAACCATATTATAGTTCAAGCCTCGACCTGAACTCCCGAAAAAATTTGAGGCCTACTCCAAACAATCCAAACTAATTAAAAAAATTTATATTTTATCATCACTACACAATATCTTAGCATAAGACAATTATTCAATAAAATTTTCAAATAATTACAACACAAGTTCTTTAAAAAATAAAAATATCCAATCAATTCTTCAACAAATAAAATTATACAAGACAATTAAAAACAAAAACATAGTCCTTAATTTGAAAAATACTAAATATATTTTTTATATTATATTTTTCATTTTTCTCATGACAAGAAAAAAGAATATTTGAATTTTAAATGGCTAATAAATTAATAATTAAAAAATATATTTATGACTTTCTTAAACTAAATAAAGATATTTCAATAATTAAGCTAAGGAAAAGAAAATTTTTTAAAAAAAAATTTAGAAGGGTTAGAATTGGAGATTTGATTATTAGATATTTTTTTTTTTAAATTAAAAGTTTGGGGACTAATATATTAACATTCATCTCTCTACTTTTCATGTACAAATTACCTTTTAATCCTTAAAATTTTAAAAGAATAAAATAATCTTAATAATATTCGAGTCGGGTCGAGTTATTAAGGTTTTCTCTATTGAAACCCGACCTGAAAACCCAAAAATTCAAAATTTTTTAACTCGACCGGAATAATCCAAAAAACCTAAAAATTCAAATCAGTCATGTTTGAGTTGATCGAATTAATCAAGTCAATTTGGATTTTGCACACCCCTATACATATGTGCACATAATCATGGCATGTTTTATCAATTCATAAAAATATGTCTTAAATTTGGGGATCATAACTTGAACATAATAATTATTGCCATGCAGCTTCAACCGTACATATATGCATATAACCATGTCATGTTTTATCAATCATATAAATATCTTTTCTTGTCTTTTCTTATAACTATTTTAATTATAAAGCCATCGATAATAAACTAGTTGAATACCCTTAAGGAAAGGTAGATAAGAAATATAAACATAACATATGGCCGAAGCCAATATAACATATCAAAAGTAGGCCCAAGCCCATCATAGCATAGGAATGTATAGTTTAATGCTCAATCATATATAAACATACGGCATCAATACCAAATTAACATAGTCAACAATACTGCAAATCCCTAACTTGGCATGCTAAAGTTATCCTATCTTAAATTTTGGCAAGCCTTACCCCTGGCTCTTACTACTTTAATTCTCATACTTAATTCATTTTGGACATGTCAAGTTGATAATTTAAATTTATTTACTTTGCTCTTATTGAATATGATGCAATTACAATGTGAAAATTTCATTTCATACCCCAATATCCAATATCATATCCTTAATTCACATACATGAACTATGACTAACAAATGCATGTCCATAACATTGTGCTTATGTAGTGTACCTTATTTTTCCATAATGTGAATGTTCTAAACTATCTTAAAATTCAACTGTTCTAAGCATACAAAAGAACTCATGCCTATTCCACCATATACCTTTAACTTAGTTATACACTCAAACATAAAAAGTTAAACTTGATTACCTTTCCATTTTGCATATTAATGTCTTTTGAAAAGATAAAACTTGTATCATAAACAAATTGGTTAAATTTATTAAAAAAAAGTTCATGTTTAAATTAAACTTGTAAAAAGTATGAAAAAGTTAGAATACAAACAAAAATCCCTTCTAGCTCATACTTAGGCTTGTATCTACTTCTTCCCACCACCTTTCTCTCTTGTATGCTCTGTCTCTTTCTCCTTTTCTACATATAAGTATGTATATTCATCACTAATTGTACATACACATAAGCATTAATAATATAATTTACATAATACTATACTTTTCTTTAATTTCACATGCATATTAACCGTAGCAACCCAAACATGTACTTAATCTTAATCATTATATCATATACACATTCTCAAAATTAATCACTTTATTACCCTTTTTTCCGCACACGCTAACCCTTATTAAAGTCCTTACTTTGTAGCCTAGCATATGCTACTTTTAGTATTAAAATATACAACCAAATTTGTTGCATAATTTGCATATGGTTTTTGCAAAAATTCAGCCTTTCAACACTTTATTTCCATAGTTCATGCTACACACAAACACTTAAATCAACCTACCATAGCCCCTTGTTCATAGAAAATTATAGCAAAATCACCAAAAGCATTAACATTTTCCTTAAATACTCAATCACAACCCTTTTTTATAACAACAGATGAAATTTAGGTTCTTACGATGGTTCAATAGTATTTAAATGCCAATACTTCCCATATATTCCAGCTAATTTCTACCTTAGATACGAAAAAAGTTATGTTCTACCTAGCTAACAAATTATACACCCAAAAAATAGAATAAATAGAATAAAAATTCGTCCCTTATCTCAACTCTACATTCTACAGATGCCAACTACGACAACTATGTCGAAGCCTTTGCTTGTCATTCCTCCCTCTAATTTTGTCTTGAACCCTTTTTATTTCATTTGTAATAAACTCTAGTATAGACCTTGCATAAAAAAATGCATCATTCAAGAAAAAAATAACACAAAAAATCTGAATTTTAATCCCCTACTCTACCGTCAATATTTCAATCCCTATTTTCCCAATTTCTCAATGAAATTAATTCCAATTTTACTCAATTCTACATCACACTTCAATAAACAAAGCACAGAACTTTCATTTTGCAAAATATAAAAGAAAAATCAAAGAAATTCTTATCGATCGAACTTTAATCCCTCAATCTGTTGAAGTACTTCTCTTTGTTGTTCTCGACTCTAATTTCCTTAATTCCTGTAGTGTTAGGTTAAATCTATAATAAAAAAAACATGAAATATTGAGTTTAATTTTTTGATTTTTTGCCTTGCATGTCTTCCCCTAGCTTTCATTTGTTCTCTACTTCCTTTCTTTTCTTTTGCTGCAACTCAAAGTAAGAAGGAGTAATTTTCTTTCTAATTCTTTAAGTTCCTCTTAAATCTACCCTTCTTATTTTAATATTTCAATAACACCTTTAATTCTCTTTCATTATTCTTATATTTGCTTATAATTAGTCCATTTGTTTATTATCTATTCAAATCATTAAGTCCTTTAATTATGCACATTTTCTTTGGATAATCCTCACTAAAATTACTTAATGACCAATCATTACAATTTAATTCCAATTATGTAATTAACTCAAGAATAACTTATTAATATAATCCCGAATGTCACAAAGCATGTCCACTCTTCTCAACTAAATCAAAAGCAATGGAAAAAAATGTAACAACTAGTTAATATTGTCATGAACAACAATTTTATAGAGCCAAAGTAAAGACAACATGATTAATTAAAATTAGACACCATGACTGATCGAGATTAACTTGCAGCTGACATTCTAATTTCTTTTATGCTAAAGTATCATGCTTATAAGCACTCCTACATTCAAACCTTATAGAAAAAGGTTCTACCACTTTCCTTTATGAGCTGTATAACTCTTTTTAAACCTAATACTTAAAGGCTTTGGACAATAAAAATAAAATATAGGAGGAGCACATACCTTATCTCTAAATTCCTATAATGCCTAAGCCTTCAAAACCTCTTATAAATTTCCCTGCTTCAGCCTTCATCAATTAGGTCTTAGTAAATACATCATAAACAACTCCTCCCTTGACTCACCTAACAATTTAAAGTCAAACTTCGCTCTTTCTAATTCCCACAATAACAACAAGTCTGTTAATCTAACCTAAGAAAAAGTTCTCAAGGAATTTATAGTTTCTTCTTTAAAACCTACTCAATTCCTAAAAATTAAAGTGCCATGCATTAGTATCTAACTTTCTAGGCTGAGTTTACGAGAATAAATTGAAGAAAAACCTCGCTTAAGCAATTTAGCCCTCACTTTTCTCGAACATTTCTCCTAAAATCCTTAATTTTAACTCTTTTTTTTGCTAGCCCAAGAAATTCACCAAAGCTCACTAAATACCACATATTTTACTAAAGCTAAGATAAAGATAAAGTAATTCCATAAGTTCTCATCACATTGAGCTATTAAAAGTACATAATTAGCAGTTAATCAAAGAACCACATAAATAAGAAAGAAGATTCACCTTAAACTTAGAAACAGGAGAAAGAAAATAAAAATTCTAATTAGGATTCACTATCTCGCTATTTAGAGAGAGATGTGAATGATGCTCTTACTAAAGTTTGGATAAAAACAAACTTAACTCTTCCTAGAGCTTGTAATTGGTTGATTAATCTACTAATTTCTCATCATCAAGCACTCGCATAATACATAGCAAGAGAGGCAATAGATGCAATTGAAAATGGTAATTCACTTTAAAGGGAACGGGCTACCTAAAGAGAGAAGAAGGAAAGGTTTTATTGGGAGAAATTCTAATTAGTAATTTTTATGTTGAATATGATAAATTTGGATGAGTGAAAGACATATTTTAGCAAGGAAAAATCCTTTGCTAATCAAAAATAATTTACAAGAGCAAACTTCATTGCAAATAATTGAGTAAACCTAAATGTGTCTATTCACAAACACTAATCCTTTAGTAAGAGAAAGTCTCTTACTGATCATAAATAATTTGCAGAAGCAAATTTCATAGCAAATAATTAAGTAAATCGACTTAAAAATACAATTAACTTCAATATTTAACGAGAGCTAAATTCTTATTGTATTTATGAATAATATTATAAATATAATGCATCAAATTTTGAGAGAACCTATCCTTTGCCACGAAGTGAACACATGAAAATATATTTGCAATGGATATTCCCTCGCAAATGTCATCCAATTAGTGAGAGAATGGTTAAGTGTTCCTTGCAATATTGTAGCTAATATGCATGCCATAATTTTTGTGAACAAATTTACAACGGAATCAATTTTGTATCACTATTTTATTGCTAATGTATTTTGGCACCTTTTTTACCTCATTTTCCATATCTATTGCAAAGTACTCGCTATTTAGCGAGGAATTATTTTCCCTTGCAATTTCCCTTATTTTCCATACCAAAGACACCCATCTTTGTATCTTGCTTGAACCTTTTTCATCTTATGTTTTGTAAATTCAATAGAATAACCATGTTTGACAACATATTCCTTGATTTCTTCTTTTAGATTAATCTTATTTGCAAATGTCATTCTTACAACAAATTTGGGATCTTTTATACCCCAATTGGATCAAACTCAAGATATTCTACTTCTTCATCATCATTATCAAACTTCATAACTTTCAATTCTTCCTCTTCATAATCATTAATATCATCTATAATGACAAGTTCAAAATCCATAACTTTTTCTTTTCCCTTGTATTTGTATGGGCCTGCACAACTTATATTTCCTTTATCACAAATAACATTAAGACTACTGACATGCATATTAAATAGGTTATGGCCCTCATTCTTATCACTATCTATCCTATTATCAAAATTCTTTTCACTAGTTGCAACATCTTTATTTATTCTTGACCCTTAAGGATGTGCAAATATCGAGTTAGATCAAAAGCCAAACCAACTAAAACAACCAAAACTTGAATTTTTCCCATTTATACAATCCAACCCTACCCGATTTATGTTTAGGCCTTAACCTGAACAACCCAAAATTTTTAAGGTCCAACCAGAATAACCTAAATGACTCTAAAATCATATTAAAAATTCACTTTTTATACCTTATAAATCACTACAAATTATATTAATTCATTTTAACTGACCATAAAATCACAATTTTAACAAGAGTTAACAAATAAATTCATCAAATCAAAATTTCAAAATTAACATAAAATATAATTTTTTCATAAAATTAATTAAAATTAATATTAAAATTATTAAAAAAATGAACTCGGGTTGAGTCGTTCTGGTTTCACTTGAACAAACCCAACTCGATACCCTAAAATCCTAAATTTTTTGATCGACCCAAATGATCCAAAAAAATCGATTTAGGTCAATCGGATTTCTAGGTTAGGTATCTTTTGTTCCCTTATTAGCCCTCCATAATTTTCTTTCGTCATAAAGGGGTGATCATCCATATAAACCTTGACATCATCTATCAAACTGCTCCAATCCATTATGCAAACATTAGGTATAACATCCACATTCACATTACCTACATTTGGAGAAGTAG
>CANXYI012219606.1:0-13100 GCA_948208565.1 Hura crepitans | reverse complement strand
CTCTAAAATGTGTATAAAAAGTGTATAAAGATATATGGATACAAAGGTTCGAGTTTTTCCTAAACTCGATGCAAAGTGCCATTAATGTTGAATTGTTATGGTTTCCAATTCGATCGATATGTTTAAAATAATTAGACCCTATTATTGGCCTTTTAGGGTTAAATCATATGGATTTGATTGTTGGTTCCATTCCCTACCTCCAAGTTTCACATTGATCTTTAGAAGGTTGAAAGAGATTCAAGATTGACCATATTATTTGATATCCTTAATGGTATTAGCTTTTCACCACTTATCTTTATTTGGGTTGAACTTTAGAAATTCATCCTCAACACTTACAGGATATGATGCCATTGAAAATACAATTACATTGGAATGGTGGATTCCGATGGTGAATTTGAAATAAAATTTGAAATAGTCATATTAATAAAATGGTTTTGAAGAAATAAAAAATCAAACCAAATTTGACAAAAATGTTGAAAGTGTGAAAATATTAATGCAAAGTAGCAAATGTTTTACCAATGTGGAAAAACATTTTTGATGATAGAAGGCATCAAATCATATGTGAAATAAGTCGAAAAAAGGTCTGAATTGATTTCTATTGGCTGAAAATTGAATAAAAATCAATTGATTGAAATTCATTTGAGTAAATTTCTAAAACTTTTCTTTCTTACACTTACATTCTCATGTGGTGGCTATAAGGGTGTGATTACTGTGGATTGTGATTCCTTCATTAACTTACCATTGTAAAATGATGTATAACGAACTTGAGAGTGAAATGCAAAGTTTTGCTTATGAAGATATTTTAGCAAAACTAATGTTAGTAACGAAATAAAAAAATGTAGCTGCAAAACATAATAGGTGATGCTTTGCATTGGTTTGTAGAGAAAATATTGTATTTCTCTCCTATCTAAGCTTAGGTGATGAATCTCAGTTTAGGGTTATGAAATAAAGATTTATATATCTCCTTTTCATTTTCTAACCTTTTGTTTTTTTGCTTGTAAGTTTACTAACTCTTTTTCATTTTGAGATGAAAGTTGGACATAACAATTCCTTAAACTTGTCTAAATATTTCCATTCATCTTACTTGTAGGGCCCTAAGAAAAAAGTCTGTGTGGACCTAAAATGATCTTTTGGTCCTTGTAAATCTATGTGGACTTTAGAGATTTGAGTTTGATTTGAGCTAGTTTGTGTAGACTAAAACAAGTCCTCTTATCCATGTAAGTCCATACAGACTTTAGGAGTCTGATGTAGGTCCGTATGGATGCTTTGAAGGTGTAATGCTACCTTGGTCCATGTAGACTTATCATCAGTTTTAAAATTGATGCCTTTCCCTCTTCTTTCTTTTTTCTTCTTACTTTGGTTTCTGTCATCTGTTTGGATTTCTTACCTACTCTAATCTTTCAACTTAGATTTTGACATTATTTTTAGTTCAACCCCGATGACAACTGATAAGATTTGAATTGTTCTAACAATGGAGGTTAGCCTTTCACTTTTTCTACTAGTGCTAATGACTAAAATAGTGAGTCCAGCCTCTCGAGGGTCCAACAAGTAAGGAAATGCCTATCTTTGAAGGCTTTATCAACTCAGTGCTTATCAATCAATCGAAAACCATTCCTCCAATCAATGGTATGCATTTTAGTGATAAAACCTTATTCTTTATGGATTTGGAGTACCACACATATACGGAGGCATATTCTCAAGTATTCCTTTGTTCCCTAACCCTTCTAGTGACAATTTTTCATGTTAAATTTGTTTGATTTCTATTTTTTTATTTTTTTATTATTTCTAACTTAATAGGTCCATGTGAACCAAGTAGGGTAGGTAGAATAGGTCCATGCAGACTATAGTGTTTTGGTAGGATATGTCTATATAGACCTTTTGATTATCAGAATAAAAACTTAGTTCTTGAGTAATACATGTGTGAGTTTTATCAATTTTCTATGTTATTCTTGAAATAAGGTCTGTATGGACCAACTCTAGCATGTCTTATGATTGAATGTAGTCTTTGTGAACTTGTTGTGTTTTTCGTGTGATATCTGTGTAGACACGTATTTCTAGATTGTGCTTTCTTGCTTGTTTTTTCATTTTGTGCCATTTACATTTTCAAGAAACTTTGTGTGGTTCTTGTGGACCTGGATAGAATGATTGTCTATGTGGACCTTATCTAATGTCATTTTATTACTTAGTCCGTACAGAATCTTATCTGTGCTTAGTTAGTTCGTGTGAACTTCAATCTATCATGAAAGAGGTAAAACACACTAGATGTTAGTTTTATTTTATTTATGCATATTTCTAAGATTTACCTCTTTGTTTTTATACACCTAATGTGTAGAGGCACGTTATCTAACCATCAATAGTGGTTGTTGTGATCCTAACTCAGGTGAAGGAGATGATCAAGTTGATGAATTCCATACATTCATTAGCCACTAGTTAGTGGGGACTTTAAAGGGATTTATACCTTGAAGGCCTTATTGGACTAACGGATGGATACAACTCACATTTTCCACCTACTCCTATTCAGTGAGCTAATAATCACACCTTTTGATTGGGCCTTTATCACATCTATTCTAGTAGGGCTATTACGTTTGATGCATGTTATTGCCATCCAGTGCTTAAGATAGAAGAGGTTCAAGACCCTCTTATTGTTTTATAAGATTGAACATTAGATGCATAGACATTTATAAGTATTGGATTGAGGCAGCTCCTATAGCCTAGCTAGAGATCATCTAATATGCTTGAGCTTTCCTTCTTTACTTACTAGGTAATGCTCTTTGCTAATACAAATGTCAATGTGTCCCTTGTTTAGAGAAGATTTAGGGGATAAAGAATAAAAATTTGTGTTGCTCAGCCTTCAAGCATATGCACAGGAGCTTGGACATAGCTATACATTCTAAGAGGACCTATAGATTTGTCTAAGGCTTTGTAGTTGGTGTGTTGGTAAGTATCCCAACTTTATTTCTACTTTTAGTTTTCATGTGATTAGCTATATGTGACTCAAATGTCATACTTGAAGGTTTGGCCATAGGAGCTACATCTGCTAGCTCAGCCTTATGAGCTGGACATGCTTAGGCACTTCCCCTTGATGGATAGATAGGTGCACCCGATATCTTGAGCATGGAATATGGCTTTTCTAATGCTGTATAGGCAATACTTAAGCAACCTTACTTAGAGTGATGTAAGTATATCTACAAAATAGACTTTTTAAAGTTAGTTATTTAATTTCTTAACATTTGATTGCTATTTACTCGATTTATAATACAAATGGATATGACTTAGTGGGGACTCCTATAAGAGGAGATTGATTAAGATCTAATCTATGCTCGAGGGCTTTCTTCTCAGAGAGTCCTTTTGACAACTTTAAAGGCTTACTCTTGGTTCCTTAGGGAGTGAGTCCTGAGTTGGCACGTAGGACCAGCCATTAATCATATACCATAGAGCCCTCTAGACATAATGTTGTTCAGAAGGTATATTGATGATTTGGGCTTTGTGCAAAGCACATCATCTAGGCATGCCGGTGTTGAGTTTTTGATAGAGGATGGTAGGGATTATGATGCTTAGGTTATAGCTCATTTATTACCTAGGGTTCTTTATCTTGGTGAACCACCTGTATAAGTAAAAATTTGGTTAGAAATTTATACAAAATTTCCTTCCTTTTAACTTTTCCTATTTTTATTTGTCTTAGAAGTTTCCACTCTTTCTTTCAAGGCTAGACCCTTTTCATCATCAAGAAAGAAGAGGAGAGAGATAACAAGTTTGAGTAACTCTCCAATAGATGTGAGCTTCATGGTTACTCTTAGCTTTATGCTCCTTTTTCAGCTAGCAGAGGGGGTGAGTAAGAATATTTTGTAGATCTTATTCCTGGTGAGGTGGTAGGCATGCTGATAGATGTGCCCAAGGTAAGCTATACAAGGTATAATGAATTCGATGAACTTAAGTCTATCTATCTCAACATTATTGATAGCTTGCCTACAACCTTCAAGTCTACTATTACCATTTTGGTAGTTTCTAAACTTTAACTTTTATATTACTTCTTTATTTAATTAGACTCTAATATGGAACATTTACATAGGTGAGGAGGGCTTCTGTTGATAGGACGGCTAGAGTGGTTGAGGCACTTCACGAGGCCATGATTGATGAGACATGTACTCTCTCAGTAAGTTATCTTTTACATTTATACAAATAGTATATGTGCATGTATGTATGATATGTAAAACATGTACTAATGATTTGACCCCCTTTCACTTCAGAATAAGTTGGTTGGGTGGATAGCTCAGTTGCACATCTCGAAGAGGAAAGTGTGAATGTTGAAGGCATCAGATTAAGGAAAGGTGGGCACATTTGATGTGGACACTCGAAGCAAGAGAGAAGAATGAAGCCAACCTCACCAGCACCAATCTTTTTATGCATTTCTATTTTGTAAGTATTGCTCTCTAGATGATTGTTACTTTAGAACACTTTGTTTGGATTTTGAACTTGCAAATACATTTATTGCTTTTTTTTTACATATTACATGATTTCTACTATGACGACATTCTAAAATACTTTAAACAATGTACAAGTAGTTAGATCCCTAATCAGAATCTCTCCATATATAAAGATATATTAGCAAGAAATTTTACAATAATAATCTTTCCAATCAAGTTGTTCAAGGAAGGCTTAGAGCTAATTAGAAGTGTTATATTTACACATTTTGGAACTAGGTCCATATTTTAGAGCTAGTTCATAAGGTTGTGCCATCTTAAGTAATTAGCATAAACAATTATAGAGAAGGGCTAACAAATTTGTGAGGTCTGTGCAGATGTTAACACTGATGTGTTGGAAAATAGGTTGGTATGGACTTTTTACCATGTTATGAAATCCCCAATCCTTATAGAAATAACATTTGATTGCTTTGAGCTTATAAATAGCTTATTCTTTAGCTCATTCATGCATAGTTCATTATGAGTTCTACCTTTACATCTTTATTGCCTCAACTTCTCAATTCCAAGGCTACTTGGGATTTTGCTATTCTTACTCCATTTTTTGCTATTTGATTCTTAAGAAAAGTTAGTATAGACCATAATTTCTTTACAAGCATTGTGCATTATTGAGACCTAATTTTTTATGTCTTTAACTTTAGTTATTAGAAAATTGCCCCCACACTTGAGGATTTTACGACCATAATGAATTTTACATTTCAATCGATGCTTTGATCATCTTTACTTCTTATGAGGATCAATATGCACTAGATGTAATGTGTAATTTAGGCTTATCTCTTTTTATAGTCTAAAATGTCATCTATGGCATTAGACCCATTTCTCTGGAATCTATTCTAGAGTTTACTAGCCATTTGGCACCATTATTATCTAAAAGGGCTATATGTGTGCTCTTATGCATTTTAGGCAGCTATCTCAAGGTGACCCATGAGGATTTCTATTGTGATTTTAAGCTACTTCGAGCATTAGATGGGATTTTATCAGGAGGAAATCCTTTATGCTCAATTCTTGCTGAAACTGTCTAAGGTTTAAATTCCTCAAAGGCACAAGATCTAGGACTTATATAAGGATGTCCACTTATAACACCCACTCCTCTAATATAACTAACTTTTTAAAAGAGAGGGTTTTACAAGAGAGCTTATACTCAAATCTGAGGTTAATGGTTCCCTTAAAGGGTTTCCAAGGAGGGTTCTGGTTAAACTTATTTGTTTATATCATTATTCTATAGGAATACATTTTTTTTCTTACTAAAGGACACTTTAAGGCTAAACTCCGGTAGCATAACGACTGTTTGGATGCCTTACAAAAAAATTTACTTACAGAAAAATAACTTAACAATCCTAAAATTAATCATTCAATCATCACATAATGATAATAACATCAAATGACTACATCAACACTATATAAATAATTATGTTACATGAGTCTACATTGATATTAACAGTCTATTACATGTGATGACATATCGTAATTTTAGACAAGGCTAATTCACACTGTGTCTTGTATCCTTCTCAGCATTCCCCTATAACCTGCACATCGGACAAAAACTATATTAGTGTTCTTTCTTGAAAAGAAGAATATAATTACCCTGATATGTATTCTTGGTTATAGTTGAGTTCATACTTGGGCATGTAATGAAATTCTAGGCTAAGCTCACTTACAGATATTGAGTAATTTCTATTGGAAGTCTTAGACATCTCTAGATACAATTTTTTTCCTTTATTGAAACTTATTAGGCATGTTCATGACATGTACAAGTTAATAACAAATACATAAAAGTTCTATACTTGCTTGTTATCATGCTTTTATTAATATCCCATGAATGTTTATATCATGTACTAATAACACTTACGCATTAATTATAACTTTTAGCAGTTATTTGATAACTGTAAACTGGTAAAGCTGATGAACAGCCTAATAACACTTACACATTAATTATAACTTTTAGCAGTTATTTGATAAATATAAGCTGATAAAGCTGATGAACAGTTGTAAACTGATAAGTATCTATGGCCTTGGCCACTGTTACTGTAAATAGCCCATATGGCACTTATGTTGAGTTGATAAGTTGATAACTATAAACTGATAAATATCTGATATGGCACTAGTGCCAACTGTAACTATTGTAGATCTACATACATTCCCTCTTTGGCATGCCAAAGCTTCGCTAAGTTGGGCTTTGCAAGTTTACCTTAGGCTCTAGATCTCTTAATTTAAATTTATTAAATTGTAACTATGCTGAGAAATATTATAGTGTTCTTATTCTTTATTTTTTATTAAATACTCTATACAGCTGATTACATCTGGTATAATGCTGTTTGCATAACTGGTAACACTGATCCTAACTCATTTCATGAGAAAGTCTAATCTACAATAATCCTTCTTAGTTTCTAAGTTAAAATTCATCTATATACACTAATGTAAAAGGTGTCATAATTAGTCTTTTGACTAGTGCGGAGAATAATCTAGAGTCTTAGAACATGTCATATTGCTAATACACCAATATTAGTGTGTATAGATTTGTAACAACATAAGTTTTTACATGTGTGTATGCACATTTATTAAGAAAAATGCATCTTGAATTAAACACAAGCATACTATTTATACATAAATGTTCAAAAGTGCTGATGTGATTGCTATCATATTATGGGTATATAAAATAAGAAAGTTTATACATCTTCTTATCATTTCCAACCATTTAGCTAAGTTTAATCGCAATTATGTACCCTAAAACATTAATATAAGTTATGAGACTTTGGGATAAAGGCATACCTACCTCTTTACTCTTAATATAAAATATCTTCAAAATGAAGCTTTAGTCACAATTAAATTGGCTAAACTGATTTGCAATAATTCACATACTTCAGCCCTTTATTTTCCTAACATAATTCTATTTGTCCCTTTAGAATATCTTTGTTTAGTTATCTATAACTGATAGTAGTTTTTTAGGCACATATATGATATAACTTTAGCATTTATAGTGTTGTACACTACTAGATAACATACTTCAGGTTAACCACACATTTGGATGAAGCATGAATAATGCACAGTCAAAACAAGTACACTGCTTAACTTAGATAGTTGAAGATGTAAACCTTAGCACTATAATATAATAATCTCCAATCAACACCCAACATCATGCAACACACTGCTCGCTTATTTATTACATGTTTTACTTATCTCAATTGATAATCATTTAGGTCTTAAAGAAGGTGTACAAATACACATTTACTATAAAATCTCGTTGTATACAAAGAAATCTGATTGTTCTTACCTTATCATTAGTAAAGGGGGAGTCCTGTGGTTAAAGATAACTTACAAATAAAATTAGCTAATCTATCTAAAGAAGTTTACTAACAAAATAGGAAGTGTACTCATAAACATGAGTCATATGCTACCTGGCCCAACTGTTAATGACTATTTATGACTATATCCAATTATACACTTATTGTATCATGTGCACATAACCATATTTGAATCTAATGTCAAATTTCTTATTCTAGAGTCCTCTTTACTAATGTACTCATTTCAGGATATTCTTATATTATCATAACTACCACCGATTAACATGCCTGCTCATAAATCATTCCTATATAATTCAAGTCAATGCATGTATCTAGAACTATAGAATGTTGCTCAACAATTTTTCTGCTAACTCAAATGTCTACTGCACTATCTTTTCTTCGATTCCTTTTGCTAACTCCATAAATTCCATAATAACTTTTAATACCTTCCCATGTTACTTAAAGCAAAGTTATATAATACCTAAAAAGATACTTGTTATTGCTGCTTATGCTTAGCCCTGGCCTATCTTTTTATTTTCTTAATTTTATTCTCATTTTCTCCGGCAAAAAGAAGTCCTACTATTGAAACTCTCAACCAAAATCAGCTCTCATTTTTGAGTCTCTATCCATGCTTAGGACCTATAATCCTCCCTTGCACCTCTATTGGCATTACCCTAATTAGCCCTCTTATTTAACACAACAACACAAAACTGATGTAAGCATTATTAAAATCAAAATCTTCATTTAACAAAATTTCAGAGACTTTGGAAGTTGTAACTAGGCAAAATTTAAGTCCACTAAAATAAAGTGATCGATCCTAACCTATTTAAATTCTCTGTTTCATATGCATCTAGTCTTACTACATAAAGTCTAAGCATGCCAATCATATGTTTTATAAGTTAATAAGCAATTGCACAATAGATGTAAACAAAATTAGGGTATGTACCTCCCACTACTATTTGATAATCTAAACTATAGCTGCCTTCTTATTTCCATAATCCTTAAATCACTCCATCAATGTGTAGTAGTCCTAAATGCACCCATCATTGCGATAAGAGCTTAACTACTATCAATTCTAAACAAATTTGTAGCATTAGTGAGTCCTCTTTAAATGTAATAGCTAGCCCCCCCAACTTACATAAATATAGACACACTGCTGCAAATTCTATAGCAGCTTCTCCTCACCCTCTTTACTGCTCCATAACAACCTCAGGGGATGGCTTCAATGGCAAAATACCTGTTGGTAGTAGAATGATAGTAGCAATAGCGACTATCATTGCTATGTTGTTGTTATACCTATAGTGGCAGATTTGAGACTACTGTCTCCCCATAATGCTTATCTCCTCCCATTCAAACCCTCTAATTGCCCTTCTATATCTAATTAATTCCAGCCCTCTTCTCCCTATCGTAAGTAGTAACCCTCTAAAATTTCATTTTTAACTCTGCAGTTGGCTCTTTTAAAATCAAGTTTTAAAGGTTGAGCCAACTTATTTTTAGTTTGAAACCTTTTTTCTTTTCTTTGTCATTCCTCCTTTTTCTTTTTTTTTTTTCTAGAGAGCAAAGAAGAAGGGATTCCTTTTTTACACTTAAAAATTTCATATGGAAAACTATAAAATAGAGGATTAGATTTTCTTCTTCTTAGTGTTTCGGTCTCTTTGTCTCTGCTTTTCTATTTCTATCCTCTGCTTTTATTCACCTATTCCCTTTTCCATCCTTTATGTTCATAAATTTTACAATTAACCCTCCTATGCAATAAATCAAAATCCTTAATCCTTATTTATTTATTTAATTATATGTATATATACACAGACATACACACACACATATGCTTTTACAATCATTCTTAATTGGGTTATATCTCTTTTATTAGAAAAAAATTATTTTGTCCTTCGATCATGCTCCTCATCATAAATTTGCAATCGATCCCTCATATGCCATTAATCAATTTGTTAATCCTCTAATCCTATCCATAAAAGTAAATAATTTTCTTTTAACATCACTCAATAATTAATTACTTCAATTTATCCTAATTACATTCTTAAATGATAATGACTTATCAAAGTAGTCCTAGATGTTATACCACTTCTCTTATAGGTATCTTTTTTATTTTTATTTTTGTTTTAACTTTTGGCTAGAGATCCCTTTTGGGTTTTCCCCTTAGTGGATAATCTTGCCCTAATTATTGCTTAGTGCACCTGTTAGGGTTTTCACACTAGCGGGTTTGCCTAATTTTGCTTAGGTGGTTTATGCATGGATTTTCGAACTTAATATCCTCTTTTTTTCATATATGGACACAAAAAAAGCTTAAACTATTATCAAATCCCTCAGAGAAGTTATGGACTCATTATCTACTAAATTATCACTGTTCTAAGTGAGTGGAGAGGAAATTTAATACCAGGGATAATTGGATTTTATGGCTTTAAGGTACCATTGTTTGTGAAATCAAGTGGATGTATTCATGGTGGAAGATTCTTCATTTCACTTTATCTTGTTATACTAGTTGTGTCCCATTGATTAGATTAAGACATGCTATTCTACATCCGTATCATATCTCAAGGCACTTTGGCTTGAAGTAAAGAGTTTCGCTTAAACTATTGAGCTTTTGAGGTGGAGTTTGATACACCATTTCTTGCATTCTTTTCTTGACTTATGGGAATGGCACTTTATGCTAAAGAATGTGGCTAATTCTAAGACAAGCGATATGGATATAGATACAGAGGAATGTGTGTTTTTTAGATATCATTGCAAAAAGAGCTCAAACTACTATTAGATTCCTTAGAGAAGTTATGGACTCATTATATGCCAAATCTTCTTTGTTTTATATGAGTGGAGATGAAGTTTGGCACTAGGGATGATTGGATTTTATGGCTTGGAGACACCACTTCTCATGAAATTATGTGGATGTGATTATGGTGGAAGATTCCTCATTTCACATTGTCTTGTCATGCTAGCTGTGTCCTATTAATTGGATTGAGACATGCTATATTTTACATTCTGTGTCATATATAGAGTTAATTTAGCTTAAAGTAGAGAGTTCCACTTGAACCATTAAGCTTTCGAGGTAGAGTTTTGACTTTTCATTTCTTGTGTTCTTTTCTTGACTTATGGGAATGGTGCTCTATGTTAAAGAATATGCCTAATTCTAAGACAAGTGATATAGATAAAAATGAAGATTACCACAATTAGATTGCAAGCTCTATGAGGGATAATAGAACACTTTCATTAAAGAGAAAATGTGAAGCTATATCATTTACATCTAAAAAGAGAACTTGTACTTAGGCTAGAATTTGTTTAGTTCTATGATGTTTCTCACTAAAAGGCAATTTGCAAAATAATGATTATTAGATAGCATTTTTTGTTAGCTTTTCTCAATCATACATAATGAAAAATAAAAATTAGAGAAAAACTAACAATGATAATGGATTTGAATAATTTAAAATTCATCTTAAAAAATAAATCTAGTAGCGTTTTGTATTTACCATAAAAGACAATTGCAGATTCCATTTGTGAGTGCTTCTCACAATGTTGTTTCAAAGCATAGAGATCCTCTTTTAGAAACACCTCTAAGGTAATTCACATAAGAAGTTCTTAGAAGAGCGCAACTTGAAATTCTAGGTGCTAGTAGGAATTCCAAGAGGATGAAGGAAGAAGGAGAAATTATATGTGTTTTAAATGTTATATATGCCAATTTCTGCAACAAAATGTATGCTTATAGTGGCTACTACTATAAAGGTTATTTATACTTTAAACCAAGCCTTATTAGGTGAGATTTTGACACTCAAAATCTACCTAAGTTAGAATAGAATGGACCTAACAATTGGGCCCTATTTAGTCCTATGCGTATAAACCCTTAAATAGTTATTTATGCATTTTGCTTTGGCTCCACTTTAATTAATCCTATGAGGCACTCCTAGACTCCATTTTAGATTAATAATTACTATGATTTAAGGCCTTTTAAACCTTTTAAATGGAAATAAAAAAATCAAATGCAAGAACCATTAAAATTTGGACTCATGAAGGTCCAAGTCTAGAAACCCTAATTTCTGGACTATATATTTACAAGTGGGCCTAAAGCCCATTTGCTTATTTCTTCTTCTTAATTCATCTTCTAATGATTTCTCATATCATTAAAACATTCAATCTCATTAAATCTTCCTCAAACTCCTTTTTTTTTTATGTTTGTGACCCTATGGGTTTCCAAAATAGCTTGGCAGTACATAGTGAAATAGAGTCCTAATCCAACAAGGACTCTATAGATTCAATCCTATTGAATCAATATCAATTCACCAATTGATATATCACTTATGAACAAGTAAAAAGAGGCCTCTAGCCATGTGTCATGACTACCTAAGTGCTAGAAAGTCTAGTGGTTTGACTTAACCCTTTCATATATAGTTATGGTGTAATAGACTCTTTTCACCATCTTTTACCTCATCCAGTTTTGAGTATGGACTTGTGTCAACTCATAGCTTAACTAAGTGTGTCTAATTAAGCCCTAGACATATTGTTTTGATAATTTCACCTTTATTCCTAAAATGCCCTTTGTGAATCCCATTCACACATGGCACTTTTCTCTGGTTAGAGATTTCTGAATATAGGTTACTCATTAGAATAGTGAGATAAACTCCCCATTGTAATATGGGGTGGTGAATCCTTTGTCACCCTATCTTCAAATATGTCATGGCATACCCAAACACCTCACCATGAATACCTCTTGTTCAAAGTAAAAGCTTTAAAGTCAAAGTTTGTTACTCCATACTTAAAATAGTTAATGATCTTAAGTCTAAGGATACTTGCACCACTGATATAATGAGATACTTTCACTGACATAGATTAAGTATCTATTTGAAGATCTCATGGTGGGTCTTCGATGTACTAAGTTCACAAGTAAGTATCCATGTGTTAACTCTAAGCCTATCTATGCTTACAACTTGTGAGAACTATCATTTAATCCAATAAAGAAGTACAACATGTGTTGATTTATCTATTTTAACAATGTCCTATCTTGTTAATAAAAGGATCAGGGATATTTAGGTATATCATATTTGCATGCAATAAGAATCTCACATCGTGAACACTTCATGATTTCCTTCACACTATGATTTCATACTAGGGATTTTATAACATAGTTTAAGACATTGCAAATAATTATAGGTGATATATATAAAAGTACCATAATATAAAGAGAAGAGCCTTATTGTATAAATTCACAAGGTTTAAATACATGAACATAACCCTATTACGTAAGCTCTAAGGCATACATCTAACACTTGCTAAGTTGTACATTGATGAAGTCATCAAGCTATATGGAGTGCCAACCTCAATTATATAAGATTGGTAC
>CANXYI012219466.1:0-10134 GCA_948208565.1 Hura crepitans | reverse complement strand
ATATATATAAAATGTGTACAAGGTTCTGTAATTAAGTAACTATTGAGACTGCTTGGAATGTATGGTTTTATTTATTTGATGTTTATGGTATGTGAACTTAAGGCTTTAGATTTTGCATTATCTGATTGTGGTCTAAGACCTATGTTGATGAACTGATAGACAGATAATGCTAGGATAATTAATTAAGGGATTAGAAGGGTCCATGAGATGATGATTGAATATTTGATGTGTATTGATGCACGTTTAAATTTTAGGATAGTGACTCAGACAGTAGTTATGCTGTCGAATTTTTGGAAACATCTGAATTGCTATAACTAACCATTTTTTAGCATAAATAGATTGGCATAATCTTAAGTTAAGCTTACAAAAGGTAGAACATGATTTGGAGTTTAGTTGAATCAAATAATAGAACATTAATAAAAGTAAACAAGTGACCTTGAAGGATAATTTCAAGAAGGGTGACCTAGTAGGAAGTGCACTACTTATTAGATTCTTCAGGAACTAAGTAGAAGGTATCACACTCCCTTTCTCCATCATATTTACACCTTAATTTTACATATACAATCACTAAATAATATAGAAGAAAGTTCACTCTTTTACCTTAACACTTTAGCCCCTCTGAATTGGTTGGAAAGAGATAAACATTAATGAATAGAAATAGATGAAAGATGGATGTTTTTGTCACTCCAAAAGTAGGTAAGTTGATCTCAAATCAAGTGATTTTTAAAGGTTATTTGAGGTGTAAAAATAGATTTATGGAATTATATGTTGAGGTTTTTTGTATAATGACATTTTTGACGATTTTATGTGAGGGAATGGTTATGGAAGTTTGAGGATTTAAAGGTTTGGTGATAGAGAAGAGTAATAGAAGGGAGATTAAAGAGAATAAAATAAGCTCTACATGGAGAAAAGCTTATATAAGGTATGTGTATTTTAAACTATGGTTAGTATATATTTATGGGTTATGTTAAGTATAGCGCTAATATGTTGTCTTGGATGAATGAAATGTATGGATGGAAATGTTATTAAGCTTATGTTAGGATGTTAAGAAGTGAGAAAAATAAGAAAAAATGAGAAGAAAAATTAAATTAGCATGATTATTTATATTTATGGAATTTTTAAGTGTTAAAGGTATTATGGAAGTTATTATTATAGCTTGTATAAATAATCAAACTCAGATTAATGTTAGTAGGCATAACTAGGAATTTAAAGAACTACATTAAAATGGTTAAAATGATAAAACAAAATAGGTAGGATGAAGAAACAATGATTGCCAAAAAAATACATAAATGGAAATGATGAATATTTTTTGGTTAACTAGACATGTAGTATAGCAAATTGATATGTGTAAGTGAAAAAATTGAAGTAGGAAACAATAATAAAATAAAATAAATTGATTGCATATTTTGTGCTTAATATTATGGAAAATTTGAAATGTGTAAATGTAAGTTAACATAATGAACCAAAACAAAAAAAAAAGTGATTATTAAGGAAAATAGATTAATTAATTTAGAGTAAGTGCATTACGGAGGATAATACATATAAGTAAATAATTATAAATAATTTGTATGAATTGATTACATAGGTGTGTAAGGACAATATAAATTATAAGTGGACAAAGGAATGAGGAATTAGATAACATGAAGGAAGAAATAGAGTATTTGGATTATAGGATATCAAATTAAACCACATAAGTGAATAAATAGAAATAAAATGGTGAATTATTATTATTATTATTATTATTATTATTATTATTATTATTATTATTATTATTATTATTATTATTATTATTATTATTATTATTATTATTATTATTATTATTGCAAATTTATGGATTTTATGTTATGAATTTATTTTGATAAATTGATGAACTAGAATTGAAATTAGGCTTAAGTCAACTAGCTTCAAGGTATTTAAATAAAGAAAATAAAATTTTAGAGATACATACCAAGTTGGTTAATTATACAAGCAATAGAATAAATATTATGTAATAAAGCAAATGTCTAACTAAAAGATTTAGAAATGTGTCTAAGATTAGAATAAGTGATATGGAAAATATAAATGTTAGAAATTGAATATAATGTTCTAAGTTCTAAAGTAAGTCAAAATATGTATGAAGGAAAAATTAATAAATGTAAATAAGCAACAAAAGGTAAAATAAAAGAATTCAAGATATTTGAAAGTAATATTGAAATTGATTGAAATAAAATTAAGTGCTTGAAAGGATAGTTATATACAATTATAAATAAAAATGCATAAGTGATAAATTATACTTAATTAAATTAAATTATATTAAATATATGAAAAATGAGAGGAAAATAAGAGACACATGTGTATGTTTAAAAGAATGAGGAATAAATAGGGTAATACTAGCTAGTAAAAAGGAATGATGTATTATTATTATCATTTTTACTACTACTACTACTACTACTACTACTACTACTACTAGTATTATTATTATTATTATTATTATTATTATTATTATTATTATTATTATAATTATTATTATTATTATTATTATTATTATTATTATTATTATTATTATTATTATTATAACTATATTGAAAATAAAGGAAAAATGAGACACATGTGTACTTGAAATTTGTATGGCTTTTATATCAATAAAAAGGGGGATTTTGTGAGCTTATCATGTAATTATAATAATGAGGGTAATCAAATAAATATATAATTAATGAAATTAAGATTATTTAAGTGAAAGGCTTAAATAAGATTTAAACAATGTTATGAAAATAATTAAATAACTTAGTAAAGTGAAATAAAAATTTTAAGAAAAAAATATGGGATTTAAAAATATATGATTTTATATATATATAACTATCTTAAAAATAGTTAATGGAATTAGGATAAACATATTAATGATAATAAATGAACATTTGGAAGATTACTATAAATCAAAGGAAATTTATAAGTAAATTATGATTGACAATGAATTAATGTGTAAATATTTAGATGTTATTAAATAAGGAAATGCATAGTGATGATAAAGTAATCAAGCAAAGAGATACATATGTTGGAAAGAGATAAATAATGAGAATATACTTGGCTATGATGAACAATTATGAATATTTTTATGATTGAGATATGATATTGAAACTTATTATAATTATGATTTCATTTCTTATAATGATTCAATAGATTGGGATGATTGGAAAGAGGAATGTAATTTAAATTAAGAATAGCTCATATGAGTTAGACAACCCATTGGATAGATTGATCGGTTAACTAGGAAGGTAGTAGTTGCTAAGGCATTTTGTTGCACACTCTTTTGCAGGTGCAGTAGACGTGAGGTCCATGAGGTCCACCACACACCTATATGTCTATTATTGATGGTATTTAGATTTTTATGTGGGTGTAGCCATCGAGAGCCGGAATAGAACCACTACACATATTCTTAAAGTAGGTGCAACTATCAGGAGGTTTAACAGGACCACTATATGTTTATAGTGATATGTCATAATGGTTTAGTAGCCATGAGGTCGAAAATATAGGGCACTGCATAGAGTTGAGGTCCTATTATCCCGTATTAGAGTTCAGTCTATATAGTATAGGCTAAGTTGAATGAATAATAAAGTAAAAGATTGGTAAAACATTAATGAAAGGAAATTAAAATGTTAAAATGGTTTCTTGTATAATGTATGATACAAAATAAACTATATGATTTTAATGGAAATATAGGGAAACTTAGGGAATATATTAAATAAATATGTAAGTGTAATTTGAGAGAAGAATGTACACAAATGAGAAGCATGTTATAAAAAAAAGAAAGATATGAATATATATAAATATAAATGATATAAGAATAAGACAACATACTTAAGAATGCTAAGATAAATGAGATAGGTTTGAATTATGTATGTGCTTAAATAGAGAGTATGGGTAAGAATATCTATGAGATAAAAGAATAATACATATGTCTAAATGATAACGAATGGCATAAATAGCATAATGTGTTAAGACATAAAAAAAGTTAATTATTAAGCTAATATACATAAGTACCTAAACATATGTAAGAGAAATGAGGATTTATTAAATAAAATGAGGAGATGCATATTGAAATTTAATAATAGCATATGGTATAAGTTTCATAAAATTGAATACACCATTGAGCAATTTTACTCAGCATATTGGCTTTTATTGATGTGTAGGTTGTTGATTGAGCTGGGTAGAGTGGTGAATCCAATCTTAGTAATGATAAAAATCTATGTAACAATTGAATAGGTAAAAAGAGTCAACCACTAGTATCGTTTACGTGTCGAATATGTACTTGCATTTTTATTATGTAACTAACACTTTATATTCATATGCATATGTGCTTAGTGTATTACAGATATCACATGTGATAAAAAAAACATATATAGATTGGCAGTAGTTTTAGATTATTTGTCTAATATATTGAGTATGCAAATGACAATTATACTAAGTAATTATTAAGTATTAATTATATTCATGTTCTGTTTTTACATGTGTCAATTGATTGTGATAAATATTTGTTATATATATAAGATAAGATAATTTGATTCTTACATAAATTAAGACAAAATGGTTATACTAAATTAGTTAAATAAAGTAAAAAATTTCAAAAGAGAAATTGAAATTTAAATCAGGCTTGTGGCATCTTATATCTAAATCAACAATTGGTTGGATATGAGGGTGTTACATTTAGTGGTACCAAAGTAGGTTTAGGCATTTCTGAGTGCTATATTGTTATGCATGTGTATGATATGTGATTGTTCAAATGTATTATATAAAGGCTAAACTGCTAGGACTCTAACATGGATTTGCTCGCCTGTTTATATAGAATTCATGTAGAAAGCATAGGTATGAGTTAAACAAGGAAAATATACATAAGAACTATACATAAAAATAAGAAGTTTTAAATTAATGTGAAGGCTAAATATGAATGATTATTAAGTTAAATGACTATCGATAAGGAAATATAAAAAGTGACACATTAAATAAAAAGCAAAATAAAAGTGAATAAATACAACATAAAATATGTTAGGATAAGGTTATAGATTATATGTATCCGAGTAAGAGAAAACATAAATATTAAAATAGATTAAACTTGATATAAATATATAAGAAATAAGAGAGAGTAGCATATATTGAAATTATGAATCAAATGATAAAATGAGTAGTAATGGCATATGTCAATAAACATAAGATTGGAAATGTGAGGGATAAACTATATAACCTTTTGTAAAAATAAATATAAGAGAATTTGAAAGAATCAAGATAGCAGCTGAACTATGGGTAAATGAAAAAGTATGAGATAAGTTTAGAAGTAAAGATATGTTAGAGAACTACAATGTTATAATGTTAGAGAAATGTTACTAAGATAATTAAAAGATCTATGATGATATAGGATTGATATATGATATCAACAAGGAATAACAACTAACATGAAGCTAAGTACAGCATATAGAAGTGTTATTTAAAGATATAGAGGTTAATGCTCCAAGAGTACCTAGCAAAATTCTATGATATTAAAGGCTTTTTAACTTAATGTGATACATAGGGGATAGGTTATGCATGATTCATTTAATCATCATCATGAAAACACGTATCATGATGTTGCATCATTATCATTAATTCACATCATCACCCATGCATAGTTATAGTCTAATTACATACTCATGTATATTACCCTAATTGAAAGGGAAAGTGACAAGACACACCTAGGTGAGTAAAGTCTTTAGGATGATGATTTTGATGATTAAGACATAATAGAACAAAGAAAATAGCTATAGATAAGCATAGAACTAAGATAAAAAAGCATATTTGTAGCCTTTATGAATGATTCTAATGCCTTTAAAACTTGGCTTCATGAATATTACTTCTTGATTTATAAATAGAGTTTCCAAGTAGTGGATCCCACTAAAGTGTCCTAGAAGGGGGGGTACTAGTCATGAAACTTCAAAGGGCAAAATAAGGCATGAAACAAAAGAATTAAAAGTAGCCACTGAATTAGAAAATTCATTTACATTGATATCTAGTGTAATATGACCTTAATTTGATTTGTGATATAGAAAGGTTAGGATATGCTCAAACTAGCCTAAAAATAGCATACCATAAAGCTAAAAAATCCTAACTAGTCTAATGGTGAAGAAAACATAATTTTTTTTACATCGATAAGTATTTCTTTTAAATCTCTTATTTATGTGATTAAAAAGTTAGCATGGTTCCTTTGCCCTTTTGGCACAAACTTTGAGGAGTCCTTTAATTGTGAAATTCTAGAGTTTTTGGTGTCTTAAGAAGTAATTTTAGTGCTCATAAATTTTAAGAATAAATTTTTAAAGACTAAAACAAAACTAGGAAAAAAACTGACCTTTGGATTGGTTAATGGTTTAATTGTGGCCATTCATGTGTTTAATATAAATAAGTGATTTCACATTGTGCATAACACTTCAAAACAACTTCATCTTCTTTTGTTCACAAGTGTGGCCAATTCCATAGCAATGAGAACACCTTCCCCTATTTTTCATTCAAACACCATAAAAATCCAAGCAAAACCCCTAAAGATCATACTCAAATCGATCCTCATCACACTTAGTTTCTTATTCTAGTATTTATCTCATAAGAAGAGGGACTTTTAGGGGAAAAAGATGAGATTTAAAATTTTGGATTTTGAAAACCCAAAAGTATGGTAAGCATATTTTTGAGGTTCTAATATTTTTCTATGATGTTACGGGTGCTCAAAATTACAATACGAGTGTTATTTTCAAGTTTTATTTTGTGTAGATTTTTCTTTAAGTTTTCTTACCTATAATAGAACTTAGAGAAAGAGGAAGAGAGGTAAGCTAAGGGCAAAAAAGGGCTATAAAGTGATATTTGGGACATCAAGAAATTGCCTTGTAAGTGTATTGAATAAAATATGTGTACACTTTGCATTTTTGTGTATTTTCAAGTTTGTATATCATTATAGAGTTATAATTTTGTAGTTTAAATGGTCTTAAAATAATTTTGATGGCATAATAAGGTTTAATATATGCTAAATAAATGAAAACAATGGAGAAATGATGATAAAGTAGGTGCATAGAAGTAATGTACACTTGACTGAATGTTATGTATAAAAAGGGCAAAATGGTAATTTTTTTGACAATATGGCTAAAATTTGTATAATTAAGCTACATTTGGATAATTAACTTTGTTTGAATAATGTTTGATGGAAAAGAATGAAATATGTTGGAAATGTGGTATATTGTACATGTGTTGTGTATGCATTTTTGTGTGTACATGTATAGATTGCATGTGAGATGTAATGAAACATAAGTTGCATTATATGAATAATTGTTATGTCAATTATTATAGAACATAAGTTTTCAAATGAGAAATATGTATGGATCATATTGTTATCAATGAGGTAAGGAAAGATATGAATGTGATAACGTGCTATGTATAGTGATCATGTAATGTAACAACACATAAATTGAAGTGATGAAAACCTATATATGTTAGACAACCTATTAGATGGGTTGACCGATCAACTAGGGAATTAATAGTTGCTAGACGTTTGGGATATTTTCATATTGGTGCAGCTACTATTAGGTCTATTTAGTTCTTTGTACACATACATATCTTATATTGTTATAATCTATTATACATTCACATATCATGATTATTTATATGAGTGCAGCAATCGATAGATCCGACATAACCACTATACATAATTTCATACAAGTGTAGCTATAGGGAGGTTTAATAGGATCACTACACATTTATGATAACCTGTTATACTAGTGCAGCAATGTTAGGTCCATAATATGGGCCATTATACACCATTATCTCGTAGTCTAGTATTTGGATTCATATCTATTAGATATAGGCTAATCAGTTATTTAATTAAGATAATGGAACTGTGTGTAATATAAAATGAATAAAAGTCTTGATAAATATGAACTAAGAATATATATGATATGACTAGATTAAGGAAATGTGACATATGTATATAGGTAAACATTGTGCATAACAATGTGTGTGCATTAGATACATTATTATTGCATGACATTGCATGCTTAATATGCATTTATGTGTATACATGTGCAAGCATATTTTATTGAATACACCACTAAGAACTATGCTTAGTGCATCATATTTTTCTATGCTTAGGTAGTAGAAAGATAGCCATAGCTAGCCTCGATAGCATCAGTGCAATGCAAAGGAGTTATTTACAAGTGTTATGGTATATTTTGGTATATATACTATGGTATAATATTATAAGTAGACAACACTAATATGTAAACAAAATAGTACTAGTATGTTGTGATATGCCCTATGACATGGCATGTTAGGATGTAAACCTATATTATATAGGTTATATTTTTATGATTAGCATATGTGTGGATGAGATTACATGTTATGATATGATTGCTTAGGTGATTGAGTTGAGATGAGGACTAGAAGGGTCTAAGTTATTGGTTGATGATATTAATTATATAAGAGTGTTGTTTTCTATAGGTTTTACTTTTAGGTATGTTTAAATGTAGCTGTTATGCTATAAAAAATTTGTCATAATAAGTTTGTTATGATAGTATGTTTGATTTTCACATAAAAGGGTTTTAAGAAAATAATGGTAAAGTTAATATAAGTTGGTTTTTGTGTTATCTCTTATTTGAATTGGTAACTATTCAAGTAGGAGTTTCATAATGTGGCATCCCTCATTCGGATCCGGCTACTGGGTTAAGGGAGATGTGTTAAATTGAGTGGTATTACAGCTTAGGCTTAAGCATTTTAAGGTTTTTTTATATTGCATATAAGTGCTATCGGGTTGATATGTATATACATTGCATGATGCTGCACTAATTGAGATTAATGTTTGTTTCTTAGTGTAGATTAAAAATGAGATTACTAGTTAGTGAAGAAGAGGAAGTGCAAAGTCATGCCCCAACAACAGTTAGCAAGCTAGCATGTGCAAAAGCCTCAATGCCTAGTGGTGCAACACAATTCACATTTTCCCAACTAGCATAATCACAAGCACATGCACATACACCACCACCATGGATGGAATAAATGGTAGATTCATTAAGACAAACAATTGTAACAACTATTCCATAACCACTACTAGTGCCACAACCACCCATATAACAACAACAACCCCCACAATCACTCTAGAAAACTTATCTAGAATGAGTTAAAAAGATGGGACCTATTGATTTTGAGGAAATAGATATAGATGATGCTTTGGAGAGAACATAATGAATTTTGGAGCAACTAAAATGTAGTCTAGAAGAGTGTCTAATTTATGCCACATCACTATTACAGGTGAAGGCATACCTTTAGTGGAAAATAGTTCTAGAACATAAAGCTATAGCAATTGTAACCTGGGAATTTTTCTTATAGGAGTTTAAAAAAGGGTACTTTGTAGAGACTTATGTAGAAAAAAAGAGAAAAGAGTTCCTCGATGTGAAACAAAAGGGATTATCAATTGTAGAATATGAGGAGTTCTCTAAATTAGGTAGGTAGAGAGATAATCCCCACTATGGAAGATAGATGTAAGAGGTTTGAAAAGGGCCTCGACATAAAGAGAAGACTACAAATAGCAATGAACAAGATTAAAGACTTTGTCAAGTTAGTCATAGGAGCATATGCTATGGAGGATATACTAAAAGAATAGAGAGAATTTGCAAAAGAAGAGATCATTCACTATTAGATAGGCTAGTTCAGCTCTAAAAGTGAGCAAGAGATAGTAAGAGACTCCAGTTGCTCAATCATTATAGAGGCTAGCCCAGACATAGAGATCTATGTAAATAGGGCAGTTTAGACCACGTCAACAAAGACCGACTTCAAGTGCACAAGTCTCCACAGCTAGTATCACATTCCTTACTTATTAAACAAGTGGGAGGAGACATGGAGGAGTTTGCTAGAGAACTATTGAAGGTGTATGTTATCGATATTGTAACGTCCATCGGTCGACGTCTTATGAACAGTGCATTCGGAACCCGATTGATATTCTCCGTGGTGCGGGTCATCATTTCGAGACCGATGACAGGCATATTGTTCATAAAACTTTGACGGGCCTAAAAAGGGTCAAAATGAACGAATTAAAAATTTTAGCAGAACCAATAATTACTTTTAGGTTATAAACTATCATTTCCGGAGATAAAAATATTTTGA